>ML776581.1:758683-779545 GCA_009831015.1 Picea engelmannii | reverse complement strand
CCCCCCCCCCTTTTTTTTCTTAATGAAAAAAAAGGGTTTATAGGCACGATCATCTGGTATTGGATCAAGATCGATCGATGAGAAATACTAATATGCTTGCCCTGTTCCAATGTTCCCATCCATCGATCTTGATAAGGACAAGATATTGATATGATCTGAAATACTTTGAAATTCCAAGTCATAGGGACTATGAGGGGATATATATATATAAGAGTAGTGTAACTTAGTGGAATGTATAGGGCTATACGGGCTCGAACCGTAGACCTCCTCGATAGAACAGATCAAATTTCTTATTATCAAAATAATTTGAACTGTTCCAAGAACCCAATATGCATTTTATCGCATTGGGCTCTTTCATTAACTAATGGAAAGATTGGTTAGTCTGTCATTCTCCTCTTTCCAGGAAAGATACTAATATGGCTCTGTGTGCTCCAAATTCTTACCCTTCGGAAGCAATCCCAAAGTGATTCAAAAGGTTTCCTTGACGTAGGTCTGCCTTGCTCGGGCATAGATTGACTCAAATAGAGTCTCCTCTAGCACTCCAAAAATAAAATATGACACTTCATACACCTAAAAGTGTCATAGAGCGAAAAGAATCTATTTTGAGGTCCCCATATTATACTCATTATGCCTGGCATTGAACGGAGAATTTACAGAGGTCACCATATTCCTCTTTAATCCATCTTTGAAAGTTAGTGAAAGAAGATAAAGTAGATCTAAAAGACACAATTTTGTTTAAGATAATATTGCTCAAGGAAAAGTATTGTCTTAAAGAAAATATGTATTACAAGTATATTCAGAACTAATTATTCATTAATATTTGTGTTGAAGAAACTTAATGCACAAAACATAATTCCACAAAATCTTCTATACACACTCATGACATCTTTGATTTCGTCATAATTCAATAATAAATATTGTAAACCATGAAAAATGAAATGAAAGGTGTCATGAACTTCGTCTATAATATCATCAACTATAACTGTGGAATTCATCACGTGAATAACTTCACAAGTTATTCACAAGTCATTGTTGATATATTAAGACTTTGATAGTTACAAAGATAAGTTTTTGAGATTGAATCTATGAAAAAATATCTTGATACAAAATATGAAGTCTTTATTTAAATAAGAAAAACAAAATACAAATTGTTGATTACATAGGGGATGAATCTATGAAACACAAAAGGATCATGAAAAAATTAGGGACTCTAAAGTAAAAAACCAAAATGGTTGCTAGAAGCAAGTTCTCTCTTTAGTTGATAATAAATAACCTCTTCTTTGTTTTCTCTTATTTTTATATCATTGTACTTCAATTGTTTTTTGTTTGGATAATGGTTCTAAAAATATTGAAGAGTGGGACTTGAATTTTTTTGGAATCAGTTATCTCTTCCTTCTATTGTTCCTAAAATAATAGTGAGTTGTCTGTCGAGCTAGCCATTCTTCTTTTTCCTTTCTTGGGGCTATGGTGTTGATGTGGAAGTCGCATGTGGAATTTGTAATTTTGATGGATCCTTAATTCTGAATTTAGCTATTTAATGTTATTAATTTTCTTTAGAATACTTGAAATCTACCATCTTTCTTGTGGCAATATCTAACTATTTAAAAGGGTCAAAAGAGGCAAGCAATAAATTCTGACACAAATTAGTAATGGTGCTTAGCAACATGAAATCATTAGAAACTGTTTCATAAATCATTTTTCCTCTGATAGGTCCACTGACATAATTAAATTGTTCAATATTATTTCTTTTTTTAATCAAGAATCATTATATCCTTCAACACTATAGAACCATCTATAAAGTTTCCATTGATCAGGAAATCCTAATTCAAATGTTGTTGTAAACCCATTTTTGAATTATTGGGAAAATTGTTTCACTGCATTGCATTTGTTTTGCGCTGCCACAATCAAACTCATTTTTGTACATATTGAACTTGCTAACATAATAACAGAGGTTTTTTCTTTGACTCCCATTATTTCCAACTCAGCCCAAGTGCTTCGATTTAGAAATTTAATCACATTATCTACTGCCTAAACTTTATCTCCCAAACATTCCCAAGCTTTAGTAATATCAATTTGCATCTCTCGTTCAAGAATTTTAGTCTATTGAATCATATCAAAATTTCCTTTAAGTTTTTCTATTACCAATATGATTTTATCCCAAATTATATGTTTTTCTCCAATCAAATATTTCTTTCCAACAATTCTTTTTTCAAATTTCCCCTGTGACTTAATTAAGTCTTCAATCTTTTTATTTCCTTCAGCTATGATTGTGTCCTTCTCAATTATTTTTTGATGGCAGTGATCAATTATTAAATTTATATTTTCCACCTGTGCCTTTAACTATGTTATATCTATACATTTCCATTGAATATTTTTCTAGGCTACTCTTAATTCTTTCTAGACTACAGATAATTGACTTTTTAAACTAGCTACTTACTCTGCTTCCAATCCTTCTTTAATAATTTCAAGTTCGGGAATAGTTGCTTTCAAAGTAGAGTTAGATAATAAAGCAACTTATTTCTCTTCATTGATTCTATCAATTATTTGTCTCAAATTTAGGTTCTGGCCTATAAGCTTTGCCAATTGATCACTTAATTGCCCTTTTTTCTTTTTGTAGCTCAGTTAACTCTTTAGTCTAAACATGTTTTGATGTTGGCATTTTTAATTTTCCTTTTAGGACTTGGATATCCTTATACTTGTCTCTGAATAAGGACTCAACTCCAATTTTATCACTTAGATGCTCTCCTAGAGCAATTAACATATGTTCTAAGTCATGAATATTTACAAGGTGAGCCCTATTCACAATGGTTTATATTTTAAGTTGATTCTCCAACTTATTCACTAGTGTCATCAATTTATTGATCTTAGAAGTTGCTTGTATCAAGTATATAGACACCATCTTCTCAGTCTACTTGTGTCATTCAATTTTGTCTCCAATTCGCATTTTATCTAGATCAATCCTTACCTTAGTAGTCTCATATTCATGAGACTCGATTTCCTTTTCAGTTTTATTGACCTTTAGTTGTAAGATATCCATGTCAAGTGTCCCTTTCTCATAATATAGTGTAGTTAGGAGCCTGGAGATGTTGATCCTCCTTGATTAGTCTAGGACAACCATTTCTCTTTAGAAGTTTTGGCTATTTTCTTGCTCAAAATCATTTATGTAAACACATAAGTACTTTTTTCAAACACTAAAGTATCTTTGGATATTTCCCCTTTTTGAGTTGGCTTACTTGTAACTCTCCAAGTAGGCTCATTTGTTGTTGGAATATGAATGATTGAAATAATAGACCTTTTAGGAAATGGTCCACATACATATTTCCTATTTTATGATTCTTCTTCATATTCAAAACCTAAACCTAGTCTCATTTTCTTTTATAATGGTTCAGCCACATCTTCTTCCATTAGATAATCAACCTCTGTAATTTTCCTTTGTAATTATGATTTCTCAGGCGTTTCCATAATATAATCCATTTCTTTTTTTGTTATTCCATTTCCTAGATTCACCTCCATTAATATGATTGAAATAATTATTTTTCTTACTAAATGATAATCCTCAACTATGATTACTAAACTTGATCCTTGTTTTTTACTGGCTAGTTCCTTTTTCACACTTTGATTCATATTTACTAAGAGACTTCATGCCTGAAAATTTCCATATACTTCTTCCCATGTATCTTTATTTGCATGTATTTCCACTCCAACATCTACATGATGAATATATGGAACATAACTAATAGAAATTCTCATGTTAGAAATATTGTGATAAGGATCATAATGTCATACATTATCTTCTATGAAATTAAACGACTTCATCATTCTTTCAACCACATTAAAGGCATATTTTCTCTTAACCACAAAAGAGAAAAAAAAATTGCACGTAAAGAAAAGATGGCTTTCTAATTTCTTGAGGAAAAATGTATAAAATATGAATTTAACCTTTGCCTAACATATTCGAGAGAAAAAATCCTATGAGTTAGAAAAACCGGAAGAAGATAAGGTTTCATCTCGTAACCATAAAGATTGATCACTAAATATTATTCATACAAATACCAATCTCCTACCTTGATATCTGAATTGAATTGAAAATTTTGTTTACATTCTAAAAATAATATGGGAGGGTATTCATTGTGGATTATTGTATATATAGTGGAGGTAAACTGATCTACAAATATTTTGAATCCATTCTTCAATCCTAAGCCTTTGATGACTTGAGACCAATCCAAAACAAGAAGAAGATTACCATATTGATCTACTTTGTTCAACCTCAAATGCTCAAAATCAATCGATTGATAGTAAACCATGAGGTATACCAAATAATATTGATATGTGAGACATTTTAAGCACTGAAACTACACAGACTGTTCATAAATAGCATCAGACAAATATTTGGCAAAATGTCATCTCTCTTACTAAGTTATCTTGAACATGAACCCTAAGATAATTTCATCAATGGTATAGTCATTATCGTATCCCATGATTAAGAATGACATTGCAATGACTTCTTTGACTTTAAAAAAAAAACACTAGTTGGAGTTGGAAAAATTCTCGCATTTTTTAATTCTTTAGGAACAACTATAACAAGAAAGATTGTTTTTGCTTAATTGTTAATTAATTAAATTATTCCCCTAACACTTCTTTTAAAATTATCTGATTATCTACCTGCAACAACATTTCAGAATTTGCATCCTCGGTAATAGGAAAAAATACCTTTTAACCATCTTGATATTTTATCATTCTTTGATTAGGGTCATATGAATTATCACCCATCAAAATGAGTTTAGGGAGGTGATAAGTCGTTGGAACAATCAATTAGGAAAGTCCACATTCCCAAGTTGGAATAGTCCCAAGGGTGTCTTTAAACCTTTGGTAAGCTAGTTGACAAATTTCGACAGAACCTTTAATAGTGAGCTTGGGTTCAAACATATCCCCATCCATATCTATCAAATAATTAGAATCAAGATTTTGAGAGATGGGTTGTGTATGAGTTGTAGGATTTCTCCTAGGAGGCATTGTTTCATTCAACTCTAATATATTATGTTAAGTGCTAGAAAAATCCTCTTGTTAAGTATAAAACCCCTTGGTAAGCCTTATATATTGAATTATTACATTTATAGTGTTATATTTGTATGTAGGCTAGAACCCTTCATTCAACCCTTTCATTATAATTGTACCGTTTGTCTCCTATATATATACCAAGGAGACCTAGTCTTAGGATCATATCATCTCATCTTGCACATTGAATATATTGTAAAAGGAGGTTTCCCCCTCAAAGTGGATTGTTATGCATTGACTTTTTATCATTCTAAAGGCGTTGGTTCATAACATTTGTTATCAAAGCATCGATCCTAGGGTTTTGCTTCTTCAAACGACTCATCTTGGAATTCTCGCCATAACATTTTTCCTGGGCCACTTTAGATAGTAAAATTGGGAGGTTACTATGGAGACATATCCAAGTACTTCTGGTAAAAATTGTATGTTCTTGTTCATTACAATTTTGGCGATATAGACTATGGAAATAGGGTTTTTTACTCATCCTGAAATCAATTTTAAACAAGTCATCTTGAGATTTTTGCTATAACTTGTTTTCTAAGAAGTTTCAAATAGTGAAATTCTCATATTACTGAGTAAAGATAGAAAATAATAGGTGGTAAAAATTTTAGGATCTGTTTCATTATATTTTCATAAATATCTTTTGTGGAACTTAGGGTTTGTGACTAGTCATGAAATTAGTCTCAAACGAGCCATCTTTTTATTTTTTTCTATAAAAATAGGTACATTTTCGTGCCCTGAAATTTTCCGAATCCTAAGAAGACATATCTAATTACATGTAGAAAATATTTTAGATTTTAAATCATTATAATTTGTGATATATATTTTGTGGAAGCTGGGGTTCTTTACTAATCCTAGAATTAGTCTTAAACAAGACATTTTGTTATTTTTGTTATAACTTTTTATCAGTGAAAGTTCAGACTGTGAAATTTTTAGGAGTTTAAGAAGTCATGTTAGGGTACTACAGGCCAAAATTTTGTACTCATAAGGGTTCAAATTTAATAGATATATCAAGATAAAGGTTAGCCATCTAAACAGACTACAAAATATGGTTTGAAAGGACGTCACTTACAATTGGCATAACTTTTAATTGTATGATCTATTTTTGGTGATTCAAAATTTGTGAAAAGGGGAGAATTATTATTTTATGCCATGAATCCAAAAGTTCCTCCAAAATAAACTTCACCAAATAAACCTCAAGAGAGTTCAACCATGGCTCAAGAAGAAAAAGATGAAATTTTTCACCAAATTAAAAAGGTGGAAAAGAAGTTGAATGAAAATAAGATGGGTGAAAATAGGTATCAAATGGAAATAAAGATGAATGAAAATTGGGAACATATGGAAAAGAAGATGGAAGAATTGAAAAAGTCCATGTATGACGTGGTATTACATACCCTAAATGAGAGACTCCCTAAAGGAGATAACAATATGCAAGGAAATTATGAAAATGTAGAAGAAATAAAGTTTGAGTCCCAAAATCATGATTATTCATAACTTCAAGATCCACATCATCGAGGTTTCAATGGGTCACAAAGCAACCACTTCATTCTGAATATTGATATGAGGAATTTTGATGGTAAAGATCCTATAACATGGATATTCTGAATGGACAAATTCTCTGATATACACCAAGTGCCAAGCTTACAAAAGGTAACTAGTGTATCCTTGTATTTAGAAAATGATCAATTTGTTTGGTATCAATGGATTTGTGAAAGAAAAAACAATTATATTATTGCTTGGTCCATTTTTTTGAATGAATTGATATCACATTGTGGGGGTATTAAGAGAAATACATTCTTTAGTCAATTGATAAATCTTCGGCCAAAAGGTCTAATTACAAAGCACATTCAACAATTCCAAAAGCTCGGTCTCAAGGTAAAGAACATTCCTGAGTATAATTTGTTAGATCTATTTATGGGAACTTTAAAATAGAACATTCAACATGAGGTGTGTCTCTTGGAACCTAAATCCATAGAGCAAGCTTTCAATATGGAAACGAAATTGGAAAACAAAAATATGGCTACTAGAAGGGTGGCCACTAACAACTATAGAGAGCACCATGTTCCCTCTTCTATCCTCACTCAATTGAAAAGGTTGACACCTCAGAAAATTGACAAAATAATAGCAAAGGGACTATGTTTCAATTGTGATAGTGAGTACAGTAAGGGGAATAAATGTAGTGAGAATAAATTATTCTACATAGACTATGAAGAGGAAGAAGATCAAGAATTGGAACCATCACAAGATCTATATCTAGATCTAGAAGAGATTGATCCAACGATATCTTGTCATGCATTGGTTGGCATTAGTACTCCAAAAACCCTCAATATACAAGGATACACCAAAAAGAAAAAGGTAACAATGTTGATTGATTTTGGTAGTACCCATAACTTTATCAATTACCATAGTTTCAAGTAATTATTAGATATGGGGGTACCATAAATTGTTCTAGGAAGTGTCATAGTATTAACCTCAATATGGAGGAATTTGTATTGGATAGTCCCATGATTTCCATCCAAATGGGCGGTGTTGAGGTTGTATTAGGGGTCCAATGGTTACAATCATTGGGAACAATTTCCCTTAATTTCCAAGATATTTTCATGATATTTTTCTTAGAAGACAAGGAAATTGAGCTTAGAGGTATCCAAGGGAAACCCTCTAAGGTGATAAGCTCTAATAGCATGACAAAATTACTCAAAAAGGGACACCATGGTGTAATTGCATGATTGTTCTCACTAGATGTTCAAACATCTATATCGTCTGCTCCAATGGATCTCCAAATAGTTATAAACAACCATTCCAAGGTATTTGGAGAGATTCCTAAGGGTCTTCCACTTTCTCAAGATCATGACCATGTTATTCATTTGTAACCATGAAGTGTACCACCTAACATTAGGTGTTACAGGTATCCATATGCATGCATAGAAGAGTGAGATTGAATATAAGATACAAGAAATGTTAGAGGCGGGCATAATTCAACCTAGCCAAAGTTCTTTCTCTTCACCAGTAGTTACAAAGAAGGATGGTTCATGGAATATGTGTCCATATTATAGACTGCTCAACAAAATGACCATCAAAGATAAGTTTCCTATTCATGTCATTAATGAATTATTAGATGAATTACATGGAGAAATTTTCTTTACTACATTGGATCTTCGTTTCGGGATATCATCAAATTAGAATGAGGCATGAGGACATTCCCAAAACAACCTTTAGAACACATGAAGGTCATTATGAATTTTTGGTTATGCCATTTGGACTTACCAATGCACCATCAACATTTCAAAGCTTGATGAATTCTATTTTCAAACCCTTCCTTAGAAAATTTGTGTTAGTGTTTTTTGTTGACATACTAATCTACAATAGATATTGGGAAGAACATGTGCAACATGTTGACAAAGTATTACAACTTTTGGAAGAGAAACAACTTTATGCAAAGCCTTCCAAGTGTAACTTTGGGGTTCAAGAAGTGGAATATTTGGGTCATATTATATCCCATGAAGATGTAAAAGTGGACCCTAACAAAATTAAAGCTATGAAGGAATGGCCAATTCCCAAAACCTTGAAGAAACTTATAGGATTCTTAGGATCAACAGACTATTACCGCAAGTTTGTCAAGAAATATGGTCAAATAATGGCACCTCTAACAACATTAATAAAGAAGGAAGCATTTTCTTGGACTCAATAAGCAACCAAAGATTTTGAAAAACCTAAGGAGGCTATGTGTACAACTCATGTCCTAGCCACACCTTAATTCACAAAAAAATTATTGTGGAGTGTGAGGCCTTAGGCCATGGAATTGATGTAGTTTTGATGCAAGTAGGAAGGCCCCTTTCCTTTGAAAGCAACCAACTTAAAGGAAAAAACTTACTCAAACCCATTTATGAAAAATAAATGTTGGTCATACTACATGCCATTAAGAAATGGTGCCCTTACCTAATAAGAAGACACTTCAAACTAAAAAAAAATCATGATAGTTTGAAATACTTCTTGAAGCAACAATTATCTTCATAAGAGAAACAAAAATGGGTTACAAAGATGCTAGGTTATGACTTTGAAATTATCTACAAGAAAGGAAAACATAATATTGTGACAAATGTACTTTCAAGGAAAGAAGAAGAAACAGAGGGTTCACTATGTGTTATTTCAGTTCTGCAATCTAATTGGGTGGAAGAAGCAAGGATAGAACAAAAGCAAGATCAAGAGGTATGCAAGATCATTCAACAACTACAATAGGATCCCAGAGCATTAGATAAATTTGTATGGAAAAATGATTTGATATGGTATCATGATCGCCTATATTTATGTAAGAATTCCCAACTCAAACAGAAGGTCCTTGTGGAATTGCACACTTCTTCTATAGGAGGACATTCGGGGTTCTTGAAAACTTGCCACGAGATCAAGAAGGATTTTTTCTCGGAAGTTTTTAAAACTAATGTTCAAAATTTTATGTTTAAATGTGTGGTTTGCCAAAAAAATAAGGGAGAGACAATCATGCTGCCAGGTCTCTTGCTACCATTATCTATACCAAGTAAACGTTGGGAATATTTTTAAATGGATTTTATTACAGGTTTACCCAAATACGAAGGAAATATTGTCATCATGGTGGTAGTGAATCGACTAACAAACTATGCCCATTTTTTCTCTCTTTCTTAAAGTAAGTACAATAGTTGCAACATTCATGGAATCAATTCAAAAGATACATGGAGTCCCCAAGATTATTGTAAGTGACAAAGATCCAATTTTCACTGGAAATATATGGACTGAATTATTTTCTTGTTTGAGTACTCAATTGGCTCAAATCTCACCTTACCATCCTCAATATGATGGGAAAACTGAGATTGTTAATAAATGTCTAGAAGGATATCTTCATTGATTTGAATCTGATAAATAGACACAATGGGTCAAGTGGTTTCCCTTGGAAAAATGGTGGTACAAAACATCCTTCCATACTTCATAAAAAATGTCCCCATTTCTAGCACTTTATGGATATCATCCTCCATCCATCACATCTCCCTTGAAAAGGACTACAAAGGTTAAGGTAGTGGAGAACCACATAGGGCACCAACAAGAGGTTCTCAAACTATTGAAGGGAAACTTGGTTATGACACAAAATAAGATGAAACAACAAGAAAATCAACGTCGCTGTCAAAGGGAATTTGAAGTGGGGGATTGAGTATTTTTTAGGCTACAACCATATAAAAATATGCCCCTCAAGAAACAAAAGAAGGACAATAAATTAACACCCAAATATTATGGCCCCTATAAGGTGTTGCAAGGGATTAGAAGTATGGCTTACAAATTGGAGTTGCCTCCATCTTCACACGTACATCCAGTCTTCCATGTTTCTTGCTTAAAGAAGGTAAGTTGTGAAAAGATCCTATTCCAAACTGTTTTACCAAAGATTAATGAAGAAGGAAAATCATACTATAACCAAAAAAAATCCTTGAAACAAGGATTAAGTGGCTACAAAATTAATTAATCACTGAGTGCCTCATCAAATGGAAGAACCTATGAGTGGAAGAGGTGACATGGGGAGATGAGTTCTTCATGCAGAAACACCCACAATTAGTCAAGTGTTGAGGAGAACATCGGTTTGAAGGGGAAGGGCATGTTAAGCCCTACACAAAGCCCCATGTTGAGTATAAAACCCCTTATTAAGCCCTATATATTAAATTATTACATTTCTAGTGTTATATTACTATGTAGCTTAGAACCCTTCATTGTACCCTCTCATTATAATTGTACCATTTGTCTCCTATATATATACCAAGGAGACATAGTCTTTGGATCATATCATCTCATCTTATACATTGAATATATTGTAAAAGGAGGTTTCCCCTCAAAGTGGACTGTTATTCATTGACCTTTTATCATTCTCAAGGCATTGGTTCATAACATATTGTATTTTGAGAATTATCAAAGAAATAGTCTAATAAAATAACTAAAATAAAGGATTAATATTACCCATTCAGTTTGAAAATTTGAATTTTTGATTCACTAGAATGATTTCCCACTAACTTGGATTGTAACCAAAATATTCTTTAGTTTAATGTCATTTTTTTGTGAATGTAACAATATTTCTAAATGAATGACCACCTTTATTTTCTTTAAAATTGTCATGCTTTAATGTATTAAAATACCTTGTCGTTAAGTAATATATGTTAGCCTCTTATTTGATTTCATATGAGTAAGGATACAATGTTATTTATGTTTTCAACTGACACGTTAATTCGTTGAGGGTGGTTCAAACCCTAAAAGTGGTTTGCAAAGGCTTATGTACCAGTTTCACACAATGTCTTTATGTTCCGCAATTAATTGAAAGCCACCATGTGGATTCGAGTGGTTTCCAGTTTGTGGAGGATAAGGTCAATTTTTAAAACCTATAACTTATATCTATGCAATTATTCTAATCCATTGATCTTGATTTAGATAAAATCTATGAAACAAACACATGGTGAGGCTATGCTCACTTCTCTATTATTCAATGAAGACTGATTACATTCTTAAATAGGAAAAGACTCTACTGAGTCAGTTACATGCAAACCAAAGACAACTAGACTCTCAACTACAACTGACTCTTAGAACTGGCGCTTACTCCATTATTTCCAAGTCTCCCCCTTAATGAAGAATGGATTGACTTCTACACCTAACATCTCCCTAAAAAGCTCAAACTTAATCTTTCCAAGAGGCTTAGTGAAAATATCAGCAGCATTTTCACTAGAATTACAATACATAAGAACTATTTCATTTGACTGCAACTTTTCTCTAACAAAATGAAACTGAGCTTCAACATGCTTTGTCCTTGCATGAAAAATCGGATTCTTCGCAATATTGATAGATCTTTGATTATCACATTTGATCATCATAGGTTCTTGTCATTCTTCTCCAACATCTTGAAGAAGTCTTCTTAACCAAATAGCTTCACAAGTTGCTACACACAAGGATTTATATTCTGCTTCAGTAGAAGACAAAGATACAGTAGGCTGCTTTTTACTGATCCATGAAACAACCCCAGATCTAATGCCAAATGCATATCCAGTGGTTGATCTTCGATCATCCAGATTGCCAGCCCAATCAGAATCTGAATAACCTATCAACTCAACATCAGATGCATCAATATATTTAATACCATAATCAAGTGTTCCTTTTAGATACTTGAGTACTGCCTTTGCTGCATTCCAATGGATTTCATGAGGTTTTGCCATAAACTGACTTAACACACTCACAGAATATGAAATATTAGGTCTGGTTGTGGTGAGATAATTCAAACTACCCACCATCTGTCTCTACACAGTGCCATTCACCTCCTTCGAACCATCATCACAAGAAAGTTTCACATTCTGCTGCATGGGAACACTAGAAGACTTACACTGATCCATTTTAAATATCTTAAGTATTTCTCTGATATACTTACCCTGAAAAACAAAAGTTTGGCCTGCATTTCTCCAAACTTCAAGACCTAGGCCGTAATGTAACTCACCAAGATCTTTCATTTCAAATACTTTTGACAACTGCTGCTTGATTTCATCAATTAATTTCTCTACATTTCCTATAATTATCAAATCATCAACATATAAGGAAATCAATACTATATAGCCATGCTCATAAAATTTGGTATACAGATTTAGATCACTTTTTCTCCTCATAAAACCTTGTTGAAGAAAGAAAGAGTTTATCTTCTCATACCATGACCTAGGTGCCTATTTTAGTCCATACAATGTTTTCTTTAACTTACACACTAAGTGTTCTTGCCCCTTTTCCACAAACCCTTCAGGTTGAGTGAGGTAAACCTCTTCCTTTAACTCACCATTCAAAAATGCATATTTAACACTGGTGTAGCTTCCAATGGTACTTTGTAGCTAAAGCAATTAACATTATAATAGTATTCAATTTAGCTATCAGTGCAAATTTTTCAGCATAATCAATACCTTATGTTTGTGAATACCCCTTTGCAACCAATCTAGCCTTATACTTATCTATACTACCATCTTATTTAAACTTGGGTTTGTATATCCATTTGCATCCAATGGGATTCTTATGTTTAGGAAATTCAATCAATTCCCAAGTATTGTTTTTCATTATAGATTCATATTCTTCCTCCATTGCATTTTTCCAAACATCATGTTCATTATCTTCATCAAAACTCATGGGTTCTATGACATTTGAAATGCTACTGATTAGGGCATAGTCTTTATACCTCTCAGGAAGCTGAATCTGTCATGAAGATCTTCTCAACTGATTATCTTCCTCCCCACTTTGTGAAGATCTGTCTTCCCCTCTAGGTGAACTGTGACTGCTTGAATTGTCCATATCACTGAGTCCTTCTTGTTGTTGTTGTTGTTGTCACTGTGGGGATGGTTGCTGCTGTGTGGGTTGTTGATGTTGTTGCTCTTATTTAACTCCTTCATCAAGAAGTCTCTGTCATTCCTCATGACTGTTGTCGTCATGATTTCTTGCTTCCTGCTCATGGAAAAGTACATCTCTACTTGCAAATACTTTGTGAGTAGCAGGATCAAACAGTTTGTATGCTTTAAATTCATAACAGTACCCAATGAAAATACATGTAATGGCTTTAGCATCCAATTTCCTCCTATTCTCCTTTGGAATATGACCAAAAGCCTTACACCTAAATACTTTCAAATTATGAACGGCAGGTTTGGACCCATACAAGGCTTCAAAAGGAGTAACTCCATCAAGACACCTTGTTGGACTTCTATTCTTTAAATAAACTGCAGTATTTATGGCTTCGGCCCAAAATGAATTTGAGAGATTCTTACCTTTCATCATACTGCGTGCACACTCTACCAGAGTTTTGTTTTTCCTTTCAATGACTCTGTTTTGTTGTGGAGTGTGAGGTACTGTAAACTGTTGTACTATTCCATGATATTTGCAATATTTGTTGAAGTCCCCTGATTTATACTCTCCCCCTTAATCTGAATGGAGGATTTTGATGGATTTTTCTGTCTGCCTTTCCACCATGGTTCTGAATTCCTTAAAATACTCGAAAACATCACTTTGTCTTCTAAGGAAGTAAACCCATGTATATCTCATGCAATCATCAATAAATAATAGAAAGTAAAATGCACCTCCTAAATACCTAGTCTGCATAGGCCCACAAACATCAGTATGTATAAGATCTAACACATATCTCTTTTTCTTATCAGGATTAGAGGGGAATTCATCTCTGTGCATCTTTCCTAATGCGCATCCATCACAAGCAACCTTCTCATTCTTTAACATGGGAAGTCCTTCAACCATATTTTTTTTCTATAATAACAATAAATCAAGATGATTGATGTGGCCATACCTTTGATTCCAAAGAATCTCCGTTGGCATAGTTGCAGAAGTTATTGCATGATGTGCTTTGCTAGTAACAACAAGTTTATATAGGCCTCATGCTCTGACTCTCATTGCAACAGTTTTGAAATGGTCCAGCAGATCCTTCATTATGCAATAGTCTTTGAAGAACTCAACCTTCAAGTCTTGATCTGTAATGGTGGACACAGAGATCAATTTTCTCTTTTTTCCTAGCACATAAACAACATTGTGAATGTGACAAATTGTACCATTCGTTAATGTCACAGGAATGTCTCCATATCCCTTGATCTGATGAGCACGGTCATCTCCAAGATATATGTTGGCACCATTATGTGTTTCTTTAAAATTAGCATACCAATTTTTATTACAAGTCATATGTACTGATGCTCCAGAATCCATAAACCAGGCATTAGAATCATCTGTTTCAGCAGATAAAGTAGCGTTAGACACAAACAGCCTAAGATCTCGTGATTCAAAATTTGGGGGTTCGTCAATATCATCACTAGCAATAAATAATCTGCGATCATGATTTGACGATTTTTTTGCATAATGACCTGAATGTGTTCTAGGTTGATTCCTAGCATCATCGTTTTTCTTCTTATGACAGTCTTTAACAATATGTCTAGGTCGACCACAATAAAAACAACTCTTTGACTCATTCATGTCAATCGCATACCTTGATTTGGAGATTATCTTCTCTGCGATGAACTGCCTCTCTTCCATGAACCACCTCTCTGCCATGAACTTCCTCCTCTACCTCTTTCTCCTGATCTCCCTCTCCCGGATCTTTTATTTGACCACAGTGCCAAATCTTTATTCTGAGGCTTTAGATTCCCGCGCCTCTCTTCCTCTTGCAGCAAAATATCTGTCAATTCTTCAAATGCGGGAGGTTTCTCCCTTGCTGCGAAACCTGTTATGAAATTATGATAATCTTCTAGCATACCATTTAAGGTAATAGTGACCAGGTCAGTGTTGGAAACAGTTTCCCCTATATTTACTAGCTTGTCTTTCACCTCTTTAATACGACCCAAAAGTGAACTAACATATTCATTTCCATCCATTTTAATGCCTAGCAATTTAGATTTCAGAAACAAAATGTGATTTGTGTTGCCAGTTTCATACAATTCTTTAAGCATTGTCCATGTTGCAGCAGAAGTTGTAGCGTCTCTAATATGTGGAATTATGTTATCTTTAACTGACATGCACAACAATACCTTTGCCTTGTTTTCGCGCTTCTCCCAATCTTGGATCTGTGTTGTTGTCACACATGTAGCCACATCAGGTTTCAATTCAGTTCCCTTCGCAATGTTCCAGACACCATAGCCCTCCATGAGCATCTGCATCTTGAATTTCCAGTTAATGAAGTTCGATCCATCTAACTTGTTGGATTCATTGAGGTAGGTCTCTGCCAATGGATTCGCCATCATTGCAAGTGAATCACCAAGGATATGCAACTTTCCGTCGAGTTTTCTCCTATCCTGAGCAGTTCGTTTCTCTGCCTTCGGATCCACTGATCCAACTCTATCTCTATACTCAACTTAAATCATGCATGCATCCACCATTAAATCAAAAACACCACCTCACATGCATATATCAACCTTTAAATCATGCATGCACCTTAATAACCAAAATATCCACTTTTAAATAGCCACCTCACTATTTATGATGCTTCATCCTTTCATAACTCCACTTTATATATAAAATAATATAAATTTCTTAAAAAAAACAAAAAATACACACATCCACTTTAATAAAAAAAAGTTTCTAACTCCGTCTTCACCTATTTATTAAAAAAAAGGATTTAAATAGTGGCACTAATTTTAAATGCTCCAAAAAGAAAAAGCACTCGTGCATGCAAACTATATAAACTCATGTTTCAAAACTCCACACATGCATTCAAAACCTTCACGCTTGCTCACCAAATCCACACTTTAAAAAAAAAATATCCACTCGCATGTAAAACAATATTTACACTCAGGCTCACCTTCACGCTTCATTCACCTCCATGCTTCACTTAATAAGAAATATCCATTTAATAAAAAAAAACGTGAGGATATGCTTCATTGATACCAAGATAAAATCTACGAAACAAACACATGGTGAGGCTATGCTCACTTCTCTATTATTCAATGAAGATTGATTACATTCTTAAATAGGAAAAGACTCTACTGAGTCGGTTACATGCAAGCCAAAGACAACTAGACTCTCAACTACAACTGACTCTTAGAACTGGCGCTTACAACTGGCGCTTACTCCATTATTTCCAAGTGATTTACCTCGACCGTCAAATTTGATGCCTATTACTTTTTGTTATGATCCAAATGATTTAACACCATGCTTATGATTAGTTGGAATACTCGTCACATTTGTTGACTCGTGATTGGTCTAGATCCATCCCTAAGTTTATTTACCCCCTTTTTAAATCTTAATTATTTAAATGCAAAATTTCAACAACATATTTTTTTAAATATGCAAATTGTGTTAAAGAATTATTCTAATTCAGTATGGATTACACATATCCTTCTTTAGTTCCCGCCACATCATATTTGCACTCCTCAACACTTCGTTTCTGGAGATGTTGATGAGTCTGTTGCAAAGTGAAACAACCTTCAATTCCCTTCTCTTTAGCACTAGGAAGGCAAATGGATCCACTATTAGTTGTATGTGACTATTTTAAACCTCACTTGGCCTGGCACCTTCTCCTCTCACATTCATCTCCTCATCCTTATAACATTCTACAACCATGAACCTAGTGGTTTCATTATGCAAAGAGGACATAAATTCCCTAAGTTGCACGTCCCCAACATAGGGTTTTAGTGACAATATTAACCTCTATTAAAGCACATAATTGTGCAAGTAGAGTTCACAAAGGAGGTTTCTTCTTTCTGGGTTGAGTTCAAATACAATTCACATAATTTCCAAGTATTTTGGAAATATCCCTTCATTTAAGAGACACAACACTCAATCTAGAACATATGCCATTGTTCCTTTACATATATAGCATATACCTCGACAGGTGGTCTAGAGGCTACCATTTCATCAGTATGCTCAAAAATCTCTTTACATACATCTATTAACCTCATTATTTCCTTAGTTTGTTTTTTTTCTTGTAGAAACTTCTACTTGTTTTAGTAGATCAATCTTTAATTTGGCATTTTGATTACCAAGGGATTCTAAATTTTCAGTGAAGTCAATTAAGGTTAAAGTGGTTTTTTCCTCTAATTGGGTGATTAACTACCTATGTTCAAGGATGGGGACATCCTCCCCTCTTGACTCAACTTCTCACTTCCACTTGGTTGTATCACTGTGAGCAATTTGAAATTATCTCATCAAATCTTTAACAGAATCTATGACCACAACAGGATTCAAAATGTTTTTCTATGGACTACTTGAATTGGATATCCTCATTCTCATATGTGTACACTCGACAACATGGTTTCTAACATCTTCTTTTTCCTCAATGATTGGAACACCTAGTGAAGTGGCAGGTTCCTCCTACTGTGGAGAATTAGGAATAGGTATTGATTCCTCAGCTTGTGTTGAGGACCCTTCTTTTGTATCCCTAGTAATTCTCCTCTTCTTGTGGAGAATTGGTGATAGGTATTGCTTCCTCATCTTGTGTTGAGGACCCTTCTTTTATATCATTAGTGTTGAAACCACTTGGTTGCGTCGTTATGAGTAATTTGCAATTATCTCATCAAATATTTAACCGAATATGTGGCCATGATAGGCTTCAAAATGATTTTCTATGTACTAGTCGAATTTGGTCTCCTTATTCTCACAGGTGTACACTCAACAACGTGGTTGTTGATTCCTCGATGACTAGAACACCTGGTGAAGTGACAGGTTCCTCCTGCTATGGAGAATTGGGGATAGGTATCGATTCCTTATCTTGTGTTGAGGACCCTTCTTTTGTAGCCCTAGGAATTTTCAACTTTGATTCTTGAGCAAACTAAGGAAATCTTCTTTTGTTCCTCCTTTGCACTATGTTACTGCTAGGATTGGTCACTTCCATAGTAATAGACATTGGATCTATAGCCCACGGGGGTTCTTCAATATTCAGTATTAATTCCATAATTTCTTTGGTTGGGTTGCTAATGAATATATCCCATGTGATGTATTGTTTTGTTCTTTACAAGACATCTTCAATTAGTAGTTTGATCAACCTGTGATTCTCTACAACTACTTCTCTTCATGATTGAACTTTCATAGCCATATTTGAAGCAATTTCAGCAGGTAGTATGTAATGTTGATGAATTGTTGATGCCTCAGATGCTCTAGAATCTTGAAATGATAAGCCAATGTTATGTTGTGTTTTCCTACATAGGTGATATATCTCATAATGTGTAGAGTTACTTATTCCCAAGGATTTGGTAGCAACTCTCTCTTTGCCCCCTTTTATGTTTATGTAACTAACTCATCAGCATGCAAGAAGTTCCTCTTACTATCATGGGATTCTATTTTACTTTTAAACCACTACTCACTTATTGTGGAAAGACCTATTAATCTAGCAATTTCCTCTTACATGACTTCCACTAGAAACCCTTGAATTGTAGCAATATTCCCCTACAACTAGTGAGCGAACTCTATATCAACTACATTGTTGCACCCACTGGGTCCCTTGAAAAATGCCATCTATCTTTCTTGTTAAAAGATGTAAGACACTTCAAGGTTGTTTTGGGTTAAATCCATCTTTGTGGGTTATCTTCTATTGGAGGCTCCTCCCATGTTTGCTGGAAAATTTTGCAACTAGTTGTAATCAACTCTACAATAAGCTATAATAGGAGAACTCTACAATCTTTTATATTTCCTACTACTCGCACCTCCTCTAACATTTCATTAGATTGATGCCATCAATCTATATGACATTATCATAGGCTAACAATTTGTACTATCAAATCTATTGGGAGATGGAAAATGTCTCACCTCCATAACTACTCATCGATAGTTGACATAATTCACATGTCAATTTTGTGGTGACCAACACTAATTTAAATAATGGGGTATTAATCAAAATGATGGGCAATAAAATTGGTTATCAGTTAAGGTTGTCAGCCTTAATTAGTTGTATATCCTTTAACTTGCGATCTTTTCTTTTAAATTTGGCAGTAGTGGGTTGGTAAGTAGGCAGGTGAATTGGCAGAGGTCATGTACTAGAGTGTGTTGACTCGATAGTGTGAAAGCTAACAAAAAATTTAAAATCAATTTGCATAATGTGCAGGTTGGTGAATTCCTCCCCAACTTAGTTAACTTTCAAAATTAGGCATTGTGATTAAGAGGTTGGGGAATTGGAGGCCGAGAGAGGCTACACAATTAATAATTGGGTAGAGGCCAAGGAATTGTTCTAGCCTTGACAATATTGCCTTATAACCAACAAAGATATTTTAGTAGCATCAATATGAATAGTACAAAGATATATTTGAGTTACTTGTGTAGTCAAGTTGTGGGTTGTTGGCTCGATGCTTGACTTGTTGAAACTAATGTGATTTTTCAACTTTTGTGTAGTTTTGTAGCATCTCATGAGAGGATATCAATTTGGTGACACAATTCTACAACTTTAATATGTGGCATGAGCATCATAGATTATGCATATTGAAAAGAAAAAACTAAAGTAGATATAGCATGATAAATATTAATGTATTTTTTTCCTCTCTCTTATTGAATAACTCACCAAAAATCCGGTTTTCAAGTTCTAACTATCTTGTAGTGCCTTTGAGGAGGTTTCACTATAAGAATTTATTTTTCAAAGGAAGCTTACCATCAAGCTAGTTTTCAATCATTCCTTTGTCTAGTGATGCTCTTGTAGCTTTTCATCATAAGAATGTTTTTCCACAAAAAAAAATAATAACTAAATAAATTTCAATTTCATTTCACGATAAAATAAAATTATATATATCATATGCATAAGCATAAGCATTCAAAAAAAGACCTTGTTGAGGTCCAACAAACTAGACATGTGAATGTCCTTCTCATATTAGTCCTAATGATGTGAATATACATATCCATATTTTTATACCAAAAGTATTTCAAAAAATTTCTCAAAGATGTCTGAAACTATTAACCTAAAGACCTCCAAAAAACCCTTAAAAATTGTCCTCATATGTAGATTTTCACCTTGTACAATTAATTACTGCAAACAGATTCTTAATAAAAATAGAAAAGATACAATGGCACACACACACACACACGTTACATAGAGATTTTACCCTGGAAACCCAAACCGGGAAGACGAGCAACCTGGTTAGAGTCGCACCTCTAATTATTTTATTCATCTTCTATCTTCATTGTTTACAATACAATATATGTATGATCCTGCGACATCCAAAACCCCTAATACATTGAACCAGATTAGTCAAAAACCCTAATTCCTTAACCGAAATTAGAAAATCATCGACAACAACCATGTGCCAAAAAATTGCTAAATACAGACGCAAAAAAGAGCCAATTTTGGGGGGGAGGCAAACTTTTTCCCACTATGACCCCCCCCCC
>ML776581.1:722272-758640 GCA_009831015.1 Picea engelmannii | reverse complement strand
CACACACACACACACACACACACACCCAGTGCAACGCAGAAACTAAGTTTGGTCATGTAAAGAATATAACGCATACCCAACATCATATACATTCTTCTTCACATAACAATTTATAACAGGTTTTCATCATAAGAATTGTTATTATTATTACATGTTTTTTCGAGAATGAAAAGACTTTTATTCCAAAAAATGAATATACATATTTTCATCCATGTCACAAAATGGATTGTATTTCCCTTCATATCTATCTTTTCTTGTCTCCCTTTGGTTTAAACTCTTTACATATCCAGAACAAGCCAAAAATTATTCGTCAACAATAGCTAGTCTATACTTTGCACAAAAAAACTTACAAAACAAAAACATTATGTCAAAAATTTTATAGTCTGAAAAAACATTCTTTGATCAAGTGATTTTTAGAGAACTCCTGAAAAAAAAAAATGTTGATCTCGTAAGTAAGCGCATCTTTAGAGAGAGCATCAACTTCATTATTCAATTCCTGTAAAACGTGACTACACTTAAACCATTCCAGATTTTTTATTAGCTCCCGAATTTGAATCATTATGGGTTTGAGTCTTCTTACTTGAAACTTCAACCTGCCATTGATCCAATCGACCATAATTTGTGAATCCCCAAATACCTAGAGTTTATGACCATGTAGAGAATCAACATGAAACAACAATTCCCATAATGTGGCTAGCTCGGCCTTATTATTTGATCCCAGACCTGGAACATATCTGATAGAGAAATGATGAGTTTTCAAAAGAAATAAAATTGCTCCTACTCCACAAAGAGGAGGATGACCGTGGATAGGCCCATCAAAGAAGCTTCAGTGAATACCATCCACCACATCAGGCCCCTTTGGCACCCTGATCTTCCTTTGTTTAGGCTCTGACCTAAACTCATCAACTAGCTTAATAACCAAACCCACCACGATCTCACCAGGAATCTGAGCATCTTGAAAAGTGGCGCTATTGCGTGCCCACCACAAAAAGTACACAAATAAAAAAGGAATGGATGCATTTAAACTTTGAGTCTCTTTCCACATCCTTACCCAATGTTCCAAGTCACCATCTGGATTTGTGGCCTGAATATTGAGATCTTTGTTAACCTTCATCCAAACTTGCATAGAAAAATGACACTGTGCAATAAGATGACAAACTTACTCAACTTATGATTTGTAGAGAATACACCAATTTGGGTCGCACCACCCTCGTTTCAAGCAATTGTCCCAGGTTAGAATCGTATTACTTATAATGAACCACAAGAGAAGTTTTGATTTCAGATGAACCTTCTGATCACACACAAAACTACACCACCATTTTTTATCTCATATGAACTCTTCTTCTGCTATCAATTGGTATCCTCGCTTGACAGTATACATGCCACTTTTCTCATTTTCCAACTAGAAGAAGGAGTCTTCTTCCTCATCCTTTAGTGAAATGAAATTTGATTTCAGCACAGCGACATACTCTCCCCATCTTAATGGCCTCCTCCCCTTCCAACTCCAAAAATCATGTCGATTTCCACTCCGAACGACCTACTCTATCCATAGATGGAAGAGTTGCATATCTAAGAGAGTAAACCCCCTTGTCATGGAGATTGTTGATCGGGTTTTCTAGAAATGAGTAAACCTGTCCCACACCCACCCATGGATCCTCCCCCAGCCTCACTTGTTTGTCATTGCCTATGTTCCATCCTAGATTATTACCAATTAAAGGGAAGTATTTGACCAAAGCTTTATATCATATCGATCCATTTTGTGAAGACTTCCTTTGTGACCTGATCCAATCAATGATTTTTTTTCCCTGGGAAATACTTGGAGGCCATAACTCTACCCCAAATCATATCATTATGGATTAATCTCCTAACACTTTTTGCGGCCAAATATCTACAAAACCAAACCCAATTCTTGATTCCCCATCCTCCAATTTCTTTTGGCATAGCCAAATTTTTTCATTTAACCAGAGGCACCGACCTCTTCTCCAAATTTTTGGCCCAAAAGAACTGGAAGTAAAACTTCTTGATCTTGAAAAAAATGCCCTTGGGAATTTTTTCCACTGTTTCCCAATATACTAGGATGCTACTCATAATTTCCTTCAATAAAACCAAAATTCCTAACCTAGGAATCCAGTGATAGGCCCAGAAAGATATTCTCTTTTGAATTTTGGCAAATAGCCACAACCAATCTCTAAAAACTTAGTCATTTGAATTCATAATGAAACCCAAATACTTGAAACCATCATCAATTTGTTTTTGGGCAAAGGGCGGACAATCTTGGAGTTGAGATGCATCCTCTTCTTGAATCGAATTGATGATTACCAGTGACATCCCTTTGTTTACTTGCATTCATGTGGCAGTGCAGTAAAGATCGAGGTTGTTTTGAAAGGATTGGTACTCCGTGCTTAGACTTGCACCAAACAAAATTACATCCTCGACAAAAAGAAGACAAGAAATAATTTATAAGTTGGATATCTTTATGCCTTTGAGAAGTCCTTCTCTACGAGATTTTTTTATCAAAAGGTTGAGACCTTATGCCACCAACAGAAACAGAAAAGGGGAGAGAGGGTACCCTTGTATGATACCTCTAGAGGATCGAAAAGAGGGAGAAAGATTTCCATTAATCAACACAACAAAATAGGGAGAGTCAAGACATCCCATTATCCTATTTATTGTTTCAATATTCATTCCTAATTGGACCAAGGCTAGTCTTATGAAAGTCCAACTAACTCTATCGTATGCTTTGGATAAGTCCAATTTGCATGCAAAGGAGGGGGTATTTTTTAGCATAATGGAGTAAAGGACTTCTTATGTGATAGAGACTGCATCATGAATTTGGTGATTGAATAGAAAACCATACTACTCTTCATAGAGGAAGTCACTAAAAATGGGTTTTAGGTGATTTTTTATTAGTTTAGCAATGAGTTTGTAGATGAGGTTACAACAATAGATTGGGAGAAAGTCCTCAAAAGAAGAGGAAGCAACCCCTTTTGGGATTAGAGTGATGTAGGTGGAGTTAAAATATCTCCACACCCTTCCAAAATATTTAGATTCATTCACCACCTTCAATAGATCTCCCTTTGTTAAGTCATAAAAACCTGAAAAGAATTCAATAGTTAAACCATCAGACCCTAGACTCTTACATTTTTTAAACGACGAAAGAGTTAGGAGTAATTTTTTTCAGAAATCTCGTCCTGAAGGGATAGATTCATCTCATAAGAGATAGAAGAAGGAAAAAGGGAGATGACTTTCAGTATCTCAGCTATGGGAAAACCTATTGGATCCTTGAACAAGTTGCTAAAAAATGATTTACATGCTTCTTCTATATTTTCCTATCTCGATACCTTCGCCCAATCAACCTCCTTTATTTCCCAAATAGAGTTGAGAACCCTGCAGAAACTTGCGTATTTATGAAAAATTTTGGTATTAGTGTCTCCCTCTTTTATCCACACTGTTCTACTTTTTTTACACCACCTGGACTCCTCTTTCCTTAAAAAATCTTGTTTTTTGCACATCAACTACTTAAGATATGCCTATTCTTGTTCAAATAAATAACTATCCACGTTGGCCTTTGTTAAAAGACTATTTTTTTCCTCCAAAGCCACAATCTTCACTTCTTGTTTTTTTTCCGAAAAACCTTTGACCACAAAAAGTCATTTTCCTAATTTTTCCAATATTCTTGGCCATCTGTTGCATGAAATTCCTCCCTTCTTCCTCAACCATAGGAGACCAAGTTTCCTGAACCAACTTTATATAATCTTCTTCATTTAGACAATCGTGATTGAATTTTAAAGCGTATTATTTATTACGACATGTTTTGTCAATTTCCAGTACAATTGGAAGATGGTCTGAAAGCCCCCCCACTTCCACCCTTTAGGACATCATCCAATGATTTTCTAACAGGTTTTCAAAGATAAAAAAAGAAATCAATATGTTTTTCCACCAATCCCAGTCCTTTCCTCCCATTTGACCAGGTATAAGAAATTTTCTTAGGATCCTTGTCAAAAACACCATGCTTTTCCATCCACTGATGAAAATAAGATTCGAAAGGATCCTGACGGAGATTTTGACCCCAAACTTATGCCAATGATAATATAAAATGTAGATCCCCACACAGAATAAGGTTGGAACACTTTAAAACATTGGAATTGCTTAAGAGATCCCAAATGAAGCACCTATTAGTGTAAGTCCCATATACATTACATATATTAAAAGAAGCATTAAGCCAACAATCCTTGACATGAACCATGATACAGGAAAGAAGGAACACCACATTTGAGATCATTCACTTTAGACAACATGCTGTGAGGAGACCTCCGAAAGGCCCTTCGCATCACTGGAGAAAAAATTCTATCCTTTTAACCAATTCTTGAAAAAATCCTCGGCTTTTAACCCACTACACATTGTTTCTTGAATCAGAATAACATCGGGAACCACTACCACACATAAATGTTTGAGGGATAACAGCTTAGGGGTGCCCACCACCCCACGTGCATTGAAGTAAAGAAATTTCATTTTGGAACCTTGGCATGGGTTTTCCCTACTCTAAGAACCCCTAGAATTGTAGATTGTTTACCTGATCGAACCTCCTTAGCCACTTGAGATTGAGCTAAGGAAATCTTAGACTTCCTCCTAGCATGGCTCTGGGGGATCTAGTCTAGGGCTAAACCACCAGACTCATCCCACTTTGAATCAAACTTAACCTTAGAGCATAATAAATAATTTGACATGTTATCCCCATTTCCTAGGGATAACTAAGGAGATGATGTCTTGAGGCCCTCAGGTTCTAGACATGGAGTATCGAGAGACAGATGGTTGAAAACATCCACTTGCATAGACAGATGCATGTCTCACCACCAAAGATCTCAAATTCAACACAATGGTATCCACCACATCAGCTTGATTCCGGAAGACATTGGTTCTTACTCCATGAGGTACAAGCCAAGTATTATGGTAAGTTTCATTTCAATATTTGAGGCATTTGAGTTTGTTGCATTTAAAAACTACTTTTGATTTTGCAACATCTGCTTGGAAGTTATGCTCTTTGCCTTGTTTGACCTTGGTGGTTGAAATTGTGCCCTAGTAAGTGGTCATCCTTAGGGATAGGTTTGCTACTAGGGGTCCCCTTGACAGGTCATTGTGTCATTCCTAATCATACTTACCACCTTCCACACTTCATCCCCTTGTCTCCTTATCTTTTGGGATTTTTAGGTGTACTGACCCAAGAAGGGATTGTCCCTCATTTCATGGGAAGAAGGGGTTGAATGCCTAGAGGCTTGTAGCTGGAAAAAGATAAAATCCATTCATGAAACTTCTATATGCTTTCCCAAGGATCCCAAGGAAAATGAAACATCTCTCATAAGAAACTAATGGGACCCATGAAAATTAACAAATGCAAAAATGACAACCAAGGTAGAGCGTGTGTGGGCAATGTTTTTCATGCTTAGGTAGAAGTCCCATACATTGTCTTCAATTGGGAGAATCATAATGTGACCAAGGTAGAGTCAAGGTGGGAATTTTTTTTCATGCTTAGGTAGAAGCCCCACCTTGGATTCAACCTAGAAACATCTTAAAAGAACAAAAGCCAATAAATGGGCTTGGAAAAAGGATGCATTGAAAACGAAGGTGCAACACAGCCTCTAGAAAGGCACCCATAAATGAGACACTACAATCCCTTATATGTCATGAACCCCATGCCTAAAAGTATTTCCCAAATCCACTTCATCTTCTACACATGGCTTAGAGGGGGTTCCATCTGGAAAACACTCTTTGAGTTAGGGGATGATTCACCCAATAGGTCACTTTGTCAACCCTCCCATACCTAAACTTGGCAAGTTGCATAGGGTCTTTGAGCACTTGTTTAATTTGATGAGGTAGTTTTTTATGCACATGCTTAGGTGATGCTTTTATTGAATTGATTTAATTATCATGATATGTTTGACTTGATATCCTTGGAGGGTGTATTCATTATCTTTACAGGACCTTGTTTGGTGGATAGTTTTGGAAGAACAAGCCTAGCTTGGGCTTCCTTGGGGCATGAATCCCACAGGATGGATACCATGGCCCACACATCAGATGTTGATGATAGCCTTTGGAGGATTGAGAGACACTTTGGATAACATCACCTAGCCCCTACAAGCTCAACATTTTTCCTTTGGAGGCCAAAACGTCAATTAGAGAGGGCTTGACGTCACTCTAGGGATAGGGTTTGGAGTGGTGGTGTGGTTGACTTGACACTTGGCACCTTATGGATGGAGAGAGACTTTGGCTTGATGGAGGAGACCCTAGCACATGAGAGAGGGGCCTTTGGTGGCCCAACGTTTCATCTCCAAGCTCAACGATTTGCTAAAAGTGTCAAAACGTTGCCCTAAAGGGGTGACGTCTTGCTTCTTTTAGGGTTTCTTATGTGCAAAATCAAATTTTTAAGTTGTAAAGGGGAAAAGTAAGGGTTGTTTACCTATTAATTTGTGGTTTACCCTAAAGTTAGGAGGATTTGTATAAATAAGGATCATTTTGATTTCATTTTATCGTAGCTCTCCCATTGTGAGAAGACTACTTGGTTGAAATGTGTACCCTACTTGGGAAATTTTATCTATCTCTCTTGCTACTATCTCTTGCTATGGTTTTCTTTAGCTATTGGATCAAGAAGTAAGGAACTATCTTTCTTGGAGGCTCTTTCTTTATTTTATGGTGGATTTGTCTTGGTTTAAAGGATTTTATCTTGTTAATGCTTGGACTAGGTAAGTAATCTCTCTTGTTATTTATTATTTTCTTGGTTACAAGGTTAATTTGATAATATTTTGGGGGAGTATAAGTGCATACAACCCCACTAAACCCATCATAATTGTCTTGGAATAATTTTTTGCACAAAGGAATACTAGGAGAATTAAGGGGTTACACCCTCCTAGGTTTTTCCTAGCTAGTTTTGCTTGCCTTGGGGAGTAAAAGGGCTTACATCCCCAAGGAAATAACACAACTTAGCTCTTTCATTTTCAATACTCCATAACCCAATAGTTAAAGACGCTAATATCTTGCATTGGAGAAACAAAATCATTGCATTGGGATACTTAGAATCATGAGATATTGAAATTGTTTGAGTTGGGATATTTTCTATATGCTTTAAGATTGTCAAGGTCTCTAGGGCGTCTAGATTGGTCAAGTGGATATTGAGATATAGATAATTAAAATCTACAGCCATTAGTGCTGCAACAAATCATCTTCTATTTTGATTCTAAATTGCAATTTAACTGTGGAAATATGCTAGTAAACCATCATTGTCATTTTCCTACTAATTAGTGAACTTTTTCTCAAATTACTTGCTTGTTTTCATGGTTAAAACTTGCAATTGTAGCAAATATTTTATACAACCACTTGGATGTTACAAACTTACTCTAAAAAATTCATATAATAGCCCTCTAAAACCACTAAATCTTGTGTTAAAGTATTGGGATTAATCTACAAGTTTTATGCTTCATTCCCCAACTCATATTTGATGCTTTAAGTGGTTGAATCTGCAGTAATTAGTTATTTTTATTGCTGATATATATTCTTATTTACTACTTTAATTAAGGACAACAATCTTAAATTTCTTTTCCACTTAAATTTGAGCTTCTATACTTGTCTCTTCTTGTGTCTCGGGAAGGTACAAACATCTTTTGTAGGCACTCAAGTACTTGGAAACCATAAACCATCTCTAAGACATGTTATCAAGCCACTTCTCACTTAGCAACTTGACCTATAGGGGCATCACTTCCATCATCTCACTTTTCATCTCATTTCCCCCTAGGGTCACTTGGGATTTCCCCCTTGTGTTGGATTTCTCCTTCACTAAAGAAAGGGGAGGGTTTATTTGAGGTGACAGTGGGTAACTCTCTCGTTGTTATCACCATCTAGTGGATTGGTTCGGGATTTTCCCAACCTATAGTTTGCACGATAACACAACCTTACTTCCAATAAATTGCTTGAGGAGGGGAGTTGTGGTGGGGAAATTGGGTGCCATGGGGGATACTTTACACTTTTTGTCTTAGAGGTATAAATAAGACCAACATCCGACTCAAGGGAAATCCTAGTGGGGTGACCTTGAAGTCCAGAGCCTTGAAAAAAGGGCGAGGGCGACTTAAGAGTGGAACTCAAGTGCAAGGAGGAGGGAGAGGATGAGCACAAAACTTTCTTGGGATACTGGACCTCATTATTTGAAAACCTGGGAGAAATGGAATCAGGACCCTTACCCAAAGAGTGAACCGGTGACTTTGAGGTGTTGTTATCCGAGTAACTGAGTCAAGGTTGTTTTTGAATTCCACATTCAGTGTTTACACCAACTTCCACTGAATTCGAAACCGATAGAGCCACATCCTTTTTCCTCTTCCACACTTTGTTGAAGGGAGGAAAATTTGTGGGTGCTCTACTGCACTGCGCTTGTAAATGACCGATTGCATGGCAGCCAAAACAATGAAAAAGGATTCCTCAATAATCGATCAATTGAGAAAACGTAAAGTCTCCCTAGACCAACTCAATTTCATCGTACAACCTATTTCGAAGTTCAACTTCAATTTGGAGCCACACCCAACACCTTTCGACCTTAATATCCCAACCTAGCTCTATTCCAACAAAAACACCAATACTTCTACAAATCCCTTTTAAAATTTATTCCCTCCAAAAGGCTAGGGGAAGATTCGACAATATCGCCCATATTTTTTAAGGAGATAAAACATCCTTGATAGGATCAAAAGAGATGGACCATTCTTTCAATACCAAACCTAATGGTCCCCATCCCCAAGGATGGCTGAAAATATACATCATGTCCTCATGCAAGATAAACTCAAAGCTGATTCAACCTCTCACTAAAGTGTGGAGAACAGGGGAGTACCCAAGCACAGGATCCCAATTGTCATCCCACCATTTTTTTATCAAACCAGGGGATGCAAATTTCATGTAGAACCGACCTACTACAGTTTTTCCTCCCATTTTTGTGATGTTTCCAATATCTATGTCATCTCCCACCACAATCCGACGACGTTCTTTTTGCACTTTCCCACTTTCGGAGCCTTGGGCTTACGATTGGGTGGCATCGTCTCAGGTGCTTCTTATCCTTTGGAATCCCCATAAATAGATTTCAACATAGATCTTCCTGTATGCAAAGATGCATGCATAGAAATGATCCCCTTTGGGCCTCTCAAAACTTTCTACACCTCATTAACTGAGACACCACCTAATTGAGAATGGATGTCATTTGAGAGATTGTTATTGTTAGTCCCTAAACATGTTTCTACCATTTTTCTTCTAACCTATCCTATCCATTCATAACCTCTGCCTCAACCTAAATTTTTCTTACTCTTTCATACTTCTTTTGGTGTGGTATTTTGGCTTGGATTGAATGTTATTTGCTTCTTATGAGGTACATTAAGAGGTATTTGTATATGTCAAGGTGTGTCACATCAGTTTAAGTATGTTTGTATTTTCACAATATAAGATTCCCTAAAGTTTATAATAGATCAAGGGTTTGTTGCAAGAATAAAGTTATTCTTGCAGCATATACAGGTCATCATTATTTTAAGTGTGTTTCAAATGGGAAGATCATGCCCACGCATTAGAATGAAATGGGGAGATCATTAACATGAAATTGGGAGATCGTGCCAACAGTTTGTCATCATATCAACATTTTCTTTAATTATTGTATGAACGAATGATCATTTATGAAGTATTAATAATGTCAGTGCCTTGTCCCAACGATGATGAGGAAATAATGATGAAGGTAAAATTGTCCAAGTACAGAGATACACATATGAATTTCTATTTTGGCCTCAATCGGATAAAATATGGATAGAAGTTCATGGTTACAGATATATGCAAATTACCAGACCCTGTTATTATTCTAGGAAGAGAAATTTGGGCTCCATTTCCGATCAAACCATAGCGAATCTTCCAAAACTGTTAAGAACCCACTTCCATAATGGGTCCATTTACCTTGAGGACGAGCGGGTTTCAAGATTTTTCAATGGTTTGGGATAAATATTTGTCTAATCAGAATAGGATTTTCTAGAATATTATTTTCACACGCCCAGCCATCACCAACACAGATTGATTTGCAAAAATCAAGCATTAAAGAATGGACAGTTAGAGTCAATCTACAACAACATGTCTAAGCTCAATCTACTGGCAGTTGAAACTCTCAAAGACTATTGATTCTAGTTTATAAGGGACTTAATGACAGATGGTAGAGTTGCATAAAATTAATAAACATTCCAGATTAGGTCTATTTCTCTAGGCAATTAATTACATGTGGTAGAGCAATTATAAGAAGAATTGTGGCATTCGATCCCAACATTCCATATTTATTTCAACTAAGTCTTAGATTGTTTTTATTTTTAGTTGATATATTGCTTCTATTTCCAAAAATCTAGCAATGAGTTTGTTGATCTAATTTCATTTAAAATCTATTATTTGTATGCAAAGGGTGGGGGCGCCAAGAGAGGGACTTTGGTGTAGAAGAATTGAGCATGACTTATTTGTAAAATTGAGGGAGTTCTTCTTGATATATTTCAACATCGGAGATATATGAAGATCTAGTATATTAGTATGTACCTTTCATTGTGTTTATTACTCCTCTTATCTGAAAATAATTGATGCACTACAGATTTCCTATACATTAATTTTTTTAGTGTGCTTACTATGTGTATGTGAAGTTCATTCAGATATCTAGTATTCATCCTCGGAAAGAATTTAGGTTTATGAATATTCTTCTTATGGATTATGCAGGTCTAAGATAATAGTGAAGCATGTGTTTTTAATATTCGTTATCTTTATTATTCTACCTACCTATGTTTTAAATGTGCTTGTCTAATAACTGATTTGATTGCCTTTGATCAATGAAATATGTCGGGAGACTCCATGCCCAATGGCCTTAATCATTTATCTTGTATTTATTTCAATCTTCCACTTAGTACTTTTCTTGACTCTGTCCTTCCTATCCATGAAATTCAAAAACAATCAAAACCATTGTAATAACTAAGATGTGTTAGGCATGCCCTCCCAACAGTCAGAGAGCATCTTCTATCACTAACGTCTTTTGGCGTCGTTGTTGGCGACGAAGTAACGAAGACATCATTCCTTGGGTTGTAAAGTAACAAATACAGCTAGTTCTTGATGGTGAACAAGGACAGGTGACAGAAGTGACTACGATCTTTCACCTGGCGACTCCATGAAGGAAGAATTCACTGGAAACTCCATACACTGGTTCAAAATGTCGAAGACCATGGAAGCCATTTTGGCTCGTAGGTTTTCTCCATTTGAATTCTATGATATTCTTGGTTTTCCAAATAATGTCCCTACTATGGATGAATGGGGTGACTACCTTCCAAGGTTCAGAGGAGATGATCACGATCATCTTGCACAAAACTTGATCAATTTTCATCAATACATGGATCAGCTTGATATTCATCATGAATATATATTGCTAAAAATGTTCATGTACTCCTTGGAAGGATATGTGAGACAATGGTATTGATCTCTACCCATCTCTAGTATTTCGTCACTAAATGATTTCCATGTTGTTTTTTCATTCATATTGTAAGAGGATTTATCCTGCTAAGTTCCTCTTGGATGATTGTTGTGAGCAAATTAAATCTCTTAGCACTAATGATTGGGAAAACTTTAGTGATGAAATTCATGAATATATATGTCAAAATAATGAAGCTCGTGATGGATTTGATAGCTTTCAAGATGTTTCCTGTAATATGAGTGGTGATTATCATGAAGAGATTGTTTCTGCAAATCCTTGTGAAGATCAACTTTTCATCAAGAAAATTTTGTTGTAAAACATATTTAAGATCACATGATCCAGATGGATATCAATGGCCAACCACCTATTCCATTGGCTTGGAACATAGTTTTCCACCTTGGCAGTTTTTCAGGTCCCAAACTTTTGGGGCCGTTTCGAGGCCCTAAATGATGTTTTTTGGGGATTTGGAGCCCAGGTAATTGTTGAAGGCGTTGGCTGAGGCCATTCAGAAACTGCTCTTCTCAATTATACCTTTCCAACGATGTATCAAGCGCCCCAAACGAAGATCATCTGCAAAAGTTACGCCCCTGGGAAGTTGACGTATCAACTACCCCCATCGGGGCCTGCAAACCTTTTGGATTTTCATCTTCTAGGGTTAGGGTTTTGGATTTTCCTTATGTTAAAAAGGCCTTTGGAGCCTCATTGTAACAATCATATTCTTATGAATGCGAGTAACCATCACATATCATCTCAGAGATAAGCTTCCACCATTCTAGCGAGTCTTTCACTCTGTATTTTTACAGTCTTTGTACATTTCTTTCATTAATAGAAATCAGGTATTACTATATTTCTCTGTTTCTGGCAATATTTATGTGTATTTCATTGTCATATCTCTACTTTCATTTTGTTCTCAAAAATAATCTGGATCATCACATTGCTTATATACACAAATTTTCATCATTATCATTAGATATGTATCAAAGTTCTCCAGTTTATGATTAATAAGATGATGATCTTGAAATCCTAGACCCTGAAGTCCATGATGTGAAGTAGTTTCATGAGGGCATTGAATTCGTTGTCTCTGAGGAATTATAGCTTGTGTATGACAGTTATAGTTCAAAATTAGAGCTTGATTCTGATAAGCAGATTTCCATATCATAATGCATAGGAGGTGATATCAACAAACTGGTATGTAACTGTCATAATCCATAATTTGAAGAGACATTCCAACAAGATGCAGATTGCATTGAGCATGTTGTTTCTTTTGTTGAAATTAATGAAGATAATTTGTTGCCTTTTGATCCCCTTGATATTCTTGTTTTGAATGTTGTTAAAGAGTTTCCTGCTCAAGAATATAATGGACAATTTCAAGAGCTTTTTTTTGCCCCTGTTTGTAATGAAATGTGTGATATCCATGCATTGTTTCAAAACAAGTGGAACACAATTTTTCTTATGAAACAACTTTCATACAACAATTTTGTTTTTTAGATCATGTGGAGTGTTATCATGTTCTTTAGAATCCTGTGGCTCTTTACATGGAATCAATTCATTCTGAGGTTTTCAATGTTGTAACATTCGGCATATAATCAAGTTGCAGCAGTAAGTATAAATTGCATATTACATGTCTGCTAAATTTTTTTATGTATTTTTGCATTTCTTCATTTAGAAGAAAAGAGCAAGATTATGTTGTTAGACATCTGCTTGAATGGTTGTATTGGAAATTCGCCTATATATGATTAGCTTAATTTATGTTGGTTAACAGAGTAGGAGGTGTGGAGAATAAGCTCACTTTTGAGAATTTAGTTTTCAATTTAGTGTGATTTAGTAAGTTAGTATAAATTAGACTTCATAGCCCAATGGAGACACCAGTGTATAGATAAGCTTGTCGCAATTTGAGATTCTAGTATACAAAATGAATGGTCTATATTAATAAGGCATATGTCAGAGCAGATAAAGTTGGGTTGCAAGTCACAGGTTTCTATGACAGAACGTGAAAGGAAGGCATTGGTCTGTAGTTCTTAATGTCTCACAAGGAGAACATTATCCCCGGACAGAGCCACTGTTAGTCCCTAAACTTGTTTCTACCTTTTTGCTCCTAACCTAGCCTATCCATTCATAGCCTCTGCCTCAACCTAAATTTTTCTTACTCTTTCATACTTCTTTTGGTGTGGTATTTTGGCTTGGATTGAATGTTATTTTCTTCTTATTAGGTACATTTAGAGGTATTTGTATATGTAAAGGTGTGTCACATCAGTTTAAGTCTATTTGTATTTTCAAAATATAATCTTCCCTAAAGTTTATATTAGATCAAGGGTTCACTCCAAGAATAAAGTTGTTCTTGCAGCATATACATGTCATCATTATTTTAAGTGCATTGCAAATGGGGAGATCATGCCCACAGATTAGCATGAAATCGAGAGATCATGAGAACAGTTGTCATCATACGAACATTTTCTTTAATTATTGTATGAAAGAATTATCATTGATGAAGTATTAAGCATGACAGTGCCCTATCTCAGTGATGATGAGGGAATAATGATGAAGGTAAAATTATCCAAGTACATAGATGCACATGTAGATTTCTATTTTGGCCTCAATCAAATAAAAGATGGATAGAAGTTCACGGTTAGAGATATATGAAAATTATCAGTTCCCGTCATTATTCCGGGAAGAGAAATTCGGGCTCCATTTTCAATCAAACCATAGCAAATATTCCAAAACCGTTAAGAAGCCACTTCCAGAATGGGTCCATTTACCCTAATCATGGGTGGTTTTCAATATTTCTCAACAATTTGGGAGAAATATTTGTCTGATCAAAACATGATTTTCCAGAATATTATTTTCACATACCGAGTCATCACCAACGTAGATTAATTTGCAAAAATCAAGCATTGAAGAATGGACACTCATAGTCAATCTACAACAACATGTCCAAGCTTGATCGACTAGCAGTTGAAGCTCTCAAAGACTATTGAATCCAGTTTATAAGGGAATTACTGAAAGATGGCAGAGTTGCATAAAATTAATAAACATTCCAGATTAGGTCCATTTCTCTAGGAAGTCAATTACAAGTGACAGAGCAATTACAAGCAGAATCGTGGCATTCGATCCCAACATTCCAGATTTCTTGCAACTATGTCTTAGATTTTTTTTATTTTTAGTTGATAGATAACTTTTGTTTCCAAAAATCTAGTAATGAGTTTGTTGATGTAATTTCATATAAAATCTATTATTTGTATGTAAAGGGAAGAGGGGGGGGAGAGGCTCGAGAGACTTTGGTGCATAATACTTGAGCATGCTTTATTTGTAAAACTAGGGAATTCTTCTTGATATATTTCAACATCAAAGATATATGAAGATCTAGTCTATTAGTTTGTACCTTCAATTGTGTTTATTAGTCCTCTTATTTGAAAAGAATTGATGCACTACATATTTCTTGTGAAGTTCATTCCAATATCTAGTATTCATCCTCAAAAATAATTTTTGTTTATGAATACTCTTCTTATGGATTATGTAGGTCTAAGATGATAGTGAAGCATGTGTTTTTCATATTTGTTCTCTTTATTATTCTACCTACCTATATTTTAAATATGCTTGTCTAATAATTGATTCGATTGCCTTTGATCAATGAAATATGTCAGCAGACTCCATGGCCCATGGCCTTAATCATTGATCTTGTATTTATTTTAGTCTTCCACTTAATACTTTTCTTGACTCTGTCCTTCCCATCCTTGAAATTTAAAACCAATCTAAACCATTGCAACAACTAAGATGTGTTAGGCATGCCCTCCCAATAGTCAGAAAACATCTTCTAGCTCTAACAACTACCTTTACCCATATCAGGTAATGTTACTCGCGCAAGAGTGAGTACCTTAGGATCTACAAAGAGGAGAGGATCCAATGGACCTAGATCGACCATGTCAGAGGCTGCTTTTAACCTTTGCAACCTTGCAAACTCAACATCGGATACAAATAGATCTGCCTCATTTAAAATATCTACATCGAAATCTAAATATGTACCATCCATTAAATCACTATTAAATACCTAGTGCAAAGGGGGGCTACCTCAACCAAAACCTTCGCGCCTTACGACATTTGATAACTGCGCATTGATTGGTCACCATTTAGGGAAGTGGGATCCTCCATGAAAATATTGTTGATGTCAAACTCCACTGACGAAGACTCCATCGAACCACCTCTGCTTCAGACTAAAAGGACACCTTAAGGCTTGTAAATTTTAGTGAATTGGACCCATCACCAAGCTCAAAGGGAAACGAGAGGCGATACGACTAATGAAAATCCTTAACAACGCCGCCATTCTCCTCTCATGGCTTAGGGTTGAACCACCATTCCTCAATTATTATTATTATTATTATTATTATTATTATTATATCTATATGTATATTTATGTGTTTGTGTGTGCACGCTCTTTCTTCAATGATGATGGAATTTATTATTCTAAATTGGGGGCAGGGGTTCCCTCAATCACATTCAAGTTTTTTTTTTCTCTATAGAGTGAAATGAACTCCTCCTTGGTTAATGGCATTTTAGACATTTTCAATATGTGTTCATTAACCATGAGTATGAGTGACGCCTTGCTTTGGTCTATTGCTACTATTCTAACAAAGTTGTTAAATATTTGATTAATCACATATGGCCCAAGCCACCTGATTTTGAGTTTCCCCTAGAAGTCCTTGAATTTGGAGTCATAAGTAATTCCTAGTCCCCAGTTTGAAAATGCTCAAGCCTGATGAACCTATGATGCCATCAAATTCATTTACGTTGGACCATTTCTGTATGAAATGGAGCTTGTTGTTGAATCTCATCTAGAGCATTGAGTTGTCAAAATATTCCTTTCTATGCTACAAAAACATAAAGTTCTAGGTTCAATGTTGTTTTAAGGGCTCTTATTTCAAATTCAATGGGTAACAAGATAGATTTTTCAGACACCATCTCACAAGATATGAAACTAATTGTTGTCTTCCATGTTGTGTTGTATGCCCAAGTTGTTGTTGTCAATATATTTGTCCAATCCTTCCTATGGATCTAAACTATCTTGGTTATGATATTTTCCAAGCCTGTATTAGTAAATTTAATTTGTCCATTTGCTTGATGGGGAGTGGAATTCCTATGCTTGATGTTGTGTCGTTGAATCTCTTGAAATCATTGGGGTGTAAACTATGGGCCTTGGTATTTTATCATTTCTCTTGGGATACCAAACCTATTGAATATGTTTCCATACAAGAACCCATCAAATTTGTCTTCCTTGGCATTTGGTTGTGCTTTTACTTCTACCCATTTGGTAAAGTAGCCTATACAGACAAGGACTTAGTGCTTTTGATTTTATGGGGGGTCTATTGGGCCAAAACAGTTTAAACCCCATTTTCAAAATGGTTCTAATGAAATCTAGGGCTGAAGTGACATTTCATTATCTTGTGTGGGTCTACCCATTCTCTAGCATTCATAACGCATGTTGACATATTCTCTAGCATCCTTGTGGAGGGTTGGCCAATAGTACCCTATACTTTCAAATATGTTCTTTTAGCTGCAAAATTTCCTCCATTAGGCTCATCTATGATGTGCATGACATGCGTGAAGCACATCATAGATCTCATCTTCTCATAGAAAGTGACAAAGCACATGATTAGGTCCCATTTTTAGATATCCATGAATCTAGTTATATGGAGTGCTTTTCCTTATGATTTTGTAGATTTCTTTATGGGAGAAATGTTGCGGAAACTTTCTAGAAACGAGGTAATTTGAAATGTTAGCAACCATGGAATTTGCAAGGGTTCTACAAACAAGTATTCATTGAGGAAAGTGTCATCCACAAAGCCTTCTTTTGAGGTGTTCTCCAAGTGAGATAAGTAATCTGCAATAACATTCTCCCTACCAAAGTTATTAAGAATGGTGATATCAAACTCTTGTAGAAAAAGCAACCATCTAACTACTCTGTCACTAATAATAAGTTTGTTCATGAGATCTTTGATTTCAATGTGGTCTATGTAAACAAATATTGGGTATATTTTTATGTAATGTCGGAATTTGTTAATAGCATAAACTATAGTAAGAAACTCCTTTTCATATAATGTATAATTTAATTATGCTCCAACAAGGTTTTTTCTAATGAAATAGATAACATAGCTTTAAGAAAACTCGTGTTGTCCTTAAACAACACCTAAGGAATTTTCTAAAGCATTTGTGTGGATGCAAAAAGGAAGGTTTTAGTTGGGTCCTTTCAGTATAGAAGTTGAGATCAACTTCTCCTTCAAAGTGTCAAAGGCTAATTGAGATTCTATAGTCCATAATAATTCAATATCTTTTCCAAGGAGGACATCTAGCAGGGCAACTATATTTCTAAAATCAAGCATGAACCTTCTATAGTAACCAACTTGTCCAATAAAACTTTAGATATCACATTGTTTTGTAGGAGTGGGAATGTCTTGAATGACTAAAGTTTTGGCGTGATCAACCTTGATACCTGCAGTTGAAATGTGGTGTCATGACATTATAACTTCATCCATCAACATGAGACACTTCTCACGATTGAGGAACATATTCATATCCTTGCATATCTGCGACACTCTTTCTAAGTTGTTTAAGGCTTCCTCATAATTGTTTCCATAGACTGTGAACTCATCCATGTATACTTCTACACAGTCATGGACTAGGTTTGAGAATATGTCAAGGGAAACTCTTTGAAATGTGGTATGAGAATTACATAAACCAAAAGGTAGGACTTTATAGGCAAAGGTGCCCCATGATCATGTAAAGGTGGTTGTATCTTGGTCTTCAAGGGCAATCTGTATTTGGTTATACCCACTAAAACCATTGAAGAAGTAAAATTAATTATTCTCAAATAATGCATTTGGTACTTGATCAATGAATGAAAAAGAAAAGTGGACCTTTGAGGTTTCCTTATTAAGCTCCAAATGGTCCACACAAATTTGCCACTCCCCTCCCTTTTTTGGCACTATAACCAATGGGGAGACCCATTGACTATTTGAAATAGGGTAAATGAAATCAACATCTAATAGTTTCTACAACTCTATTTTAACAATTTCCTTGAGGGCTAGATTCAATTAGCATTGAGGTTGTCGAATGGGATGGGTGTTGTCATTGTTGTAGATATGATGTATACAAATGTTTGGGTTAATTCCTATCATATATTGGTACTTCCATGTCAAGGCAGTGTCATGTTTATGTAGTAGATTCATCAGCCCTTTCTATTGGGGAGGACTTAGCTGGTTGTTAATATTCAAAGTTTTAATAGGAAAGACCTCTATAGAAATGCTTGGTGAGTTGAATAGTTCGATAATGGGGATATCAGTCAAGTATGTGATGTTAGTTAGGTTGGGTTCCATTGGGTCCTCATTGGTGATTTTGTCATCATTAGATTTGTGATTCAACTCTCTAATTTGGAACTTTGAGGGATAAAGGTTCTACATGAAGTTTGAGATTATAATATTTGCATCCAACTTTTTCAAGGTCGAGGTTCTATCAAATGTAAGGATAGCTTTGGAAAGCTCTTCAAAAGTGAATCCCTTTCGTCATATTCAATCCACATTATTTTCATATCCTCTAGGAATGATTTGGTTGAGGGATACAATCTAATACTTATGTGGGATTAACCATTAGAAGTGGTTATGTCACCTATTCTACAACCAATGTAAGCATCAATGTTTCCAGCTAAGGTCTTCCAAGAATCAAAAGGTAACTTCCTATTCTATATTTTGTTTGTAGGACCATAAAATATGATGGATACTCCCATGGTTCTACTGAAACTATAATGTCTTCTAACACTCCTTCTAGTTTAACAATAGATCTATTATCCATCTAGGGGACGATGGGGGTTTGTCTTAACACTCTTTGGAGTTCTAGTTTCTCCAAGGTGTCATTTGTCATGATATTTATGCCTAATCCTAAATAAATAAAGGTGTTTGTTATCAATTTATTAGCAATATGAATACTCACTATAGTGCTACATGGATCAAAATATTTAGGAATAAACATTTTCCCATGTGTGAGATCAACAAGCTAACCTCTGACATGTATAGTTTGTGGATATTTCCTTTTTCTTCTTGGTTTCTTCAAGCAGAGTTCCTTTACAACCTTACTATAAATGGAAACATCCTTGATAGATTGAATCAGGGGGATTTTAGCACATAGGTTCTTGATTTCTCCAAAAAGTCAAACTTTGGTTGGGTAATCAACTTAGGTTGGTTTAACCTTTATAGAAAAGGTGGGTTGTCTTTTGGTTGTTCCTTTCCATGTTGAGGAGTGAATTGTTATTTGAATTTTAGGGTTATGCAACTCTTCTTCATTGGAAAGTTCAATTATAATTGGTGGCAAAGTGTTTATTTCCAACTTCCCTTAATGGAGTTGAAGTTTGTTATAGTTAAGGGATCCTACAAAGTAAGTGTTACGAGTTACCATCTCAATATTACATACTTGTTTATTATTGTTTGGGTTTGGTATAAGTTGGGCATGTAGTTGTCTAGGATATTGGGGAGTGTTGTTTTGTTGAGAAGGTAGCATCAATGATTATTGTTGAAGATTTGGTTTCCACCCTTATTGAGGTCTCTAGGGTTGTTGATGAGAATACTACTAGTTTTGTTGTCATTGATGGTAAGGAAAGAAGGATGGTTTCTAATTTTGGAAGTTTGGGTGTTGCCACTATTGTTGAGGTGGAAATGGGTTTGGCCAAGACTAAGATGTAGGATAATACTAGTTTGTATTTGGGATCAATTGATTATTTCAAGTATAATTGAAATACTTATGATGTTCATATGGCATACCTTGAGTCATGGGGTGTGGTAGTCCTTGCCTTCTCTAGCTGATGAAGCAAACTTGCTCCATATTCTAATTATCTCCCTCGTATAAGGCCTTCAAAGAGAGTAGCTATTGGCACTAACTAGTGTCATGATTGTATTTGCATAGGCTAAAATTTTCTACATTGTTTAATGGACATTCATAATGAGCATGCTTTTTAGTGCATTTTCGATAATAATAAAAAAATGCCAAAGCCTTCTTAGCCTCATCTTGCTTCAACTGTATTGTTGGTGAATGTAAGATGCATGTCTACATGTCTTCTAACAGGTTACCAATCTCTACTTTTGTTAATATAGCTCTATTTTTAGAATTTTATACAATGACCTCCCTTGTTCCCTTTTTCTTCCTATAACATCTCTTTAATAGTTTTTGCAAACATCCCATATCTCATCATAGGTACATTTTTAGATATCTCCAAATACAATCAAGTTCAAGGTTTCCATTCACTCATCTCTTACTCCTCTCAAGTGTACTATTTCAAGAGAATCTGCATCTATTATGCAATTAGTAGATCTATTATAGCTAAAGTGGAATCTCTCACCATAGCCCTCCAAGGACTCATGCTCCCCCCGATTCATTTGGAATATTTCATCTTTGGAATCTCTTTATTTGCAATATTCTTGGTATTTATTTGTGAAAAGGTCTTTCATTTGCTCCCATGTCTGAACACTATGTCCATCAAGGTGCATGGACCATCGAAGGGATGGCTCCTTTAAGGTAGAAGTGAATAGTCTCAACTTTTGAGCATCATTCTTGTAGTCATAGGTCCTACAAATGACATCAAACTTGAAAATAATTTGTTTTGGGTCTTCAATGGCCATCCCATGGAAATGGGGAAGACCAGGTGGATTTATGTTCTTCGTTCTTACTTGCTCCCCTATTTCCAGGATAGGAAACTTAAACATCACTTGTTCTTCCTCTATTCTTTCTTCTACTCTTTCTTTTGCCATAGTGAATAGAAAGGGAGTCCCAAAAGATGAGGATGAAGGAGTTTCCAAATCCTTTGAATCCTCAACGCTTTCTTCTAGCTCCTTAGAGGCTTGATTTGAACTTTCCACAATAGTTGTTGGCTTAAGACTCCCTTCTTACTTTTGCCTCTTATTTCATGTTTGTCCTACACTTTGGTTATCAATTTTTGGTAAAAATATTCTTAATTTATCCCTACTATGATGCATGCATTATTCTTGAAAATAACCTATTGAATATAGAAAATAAGACCGTTTGCAAAAGGAAACTCTTAGGAACCTTGGTTCCTTCTTCCCTGTATAGTGGAAACCCCATTCAACAATGTTTTCTTCCTTAAATATTCTATCACTTCCCTAACAATGGTGCGAAAAAAGTGGCAAGTTGAAGAATTGCAACAATAATGGTTATTGAATCCTAGAGGAACACACTTAAATTATCAACTAGGGAATCATATATTTATGAAATGTTGTGCAAAATTAATGCAATCTTCAAGGGTAAAAGGGGCTACAAAATTGATTATGTATTACTTTACTTTAAAGAATGAATGCTACATGTGTTTATATGCTTATTTCCTATAGCAAGGCTTCTAATGTTCTACAACAAAATTCATCCAAGCATAAAATGCCTTTGGATCATTGGTTGGTGCTACAAAACCCCATAACTCATTGAAACTGAAACTATGTTGTTGAAAGTAAAACAAATTATTTAGAATTCAATGCTATGGAAAACAAATTATTGCATACTAAATTTAGTGCTTTGGAAGTAAACCTGATATATGCACACAAATGCAAATGCAAGTAAAGATGCATACAAAAGTGCATTTACTAGCAACCTCTTCAAGTCGGACCTACTTGAAGAGGATCATTAAATCCCTTCTTAAAGAACTTATTTTATCTTAGAAAAAATAATAGTCTTTTATTTCATCAACAAACTTCAAAATTCCAAACTCAAAGCTATGGCTCACCGACCCTAGCTATATGCAACTCAAAAATCTACCACTATCTACTCTCACTTGAGCTGTAGATGAGCATATTTATATTAAAGAGGCCTTGGATTCCTCATAAATGCTAAGGAACTCCAAAGCTTGGTACTAATAGTCTTGCCCCTAGAATCACTAACTTTATATTCATCAATTATGGTAGCTTGTCGAGGAATGGGATTCTAGGATACATGATCCTCCTTCAACGCGAGGATTGATGGTCTATTGGAGAGTTCACAAATTCTCTATTCCTCTTGGTCAACTACCCTGATGGGTCGTTGTGGATTGCATGGCCATTCCCCATATTCTTGGGTTAGAGAGATATGGAATGTGTGCTTCTGCAACCCCTCTTGTTTCCTTGTTTGGGCCATAGGGGCAAGTCAACTCTGCATGCTCTTATTTTATACTAGTTTTATTGGTGTCTCCCCTTTTAAATTGATGAGTGTGTATGGGTTACAAAATAGAAGGGATGTTGTCATCCGGCTGACCTTTCTCTTTGATGTAACTAGAACAAGTGTTAGTGGCAGACACAAGATGCTAAAGAAAACAATTAAAACAACCTTTCTACATAGGTAGTGATCAAGGCTATGAAAATAAAATAATAAATCATCGACAAACACATCATTATCCCCTACTCATTAGCATGAAGGAAAACTCAAGCATAATCATATAACAACTCTTAAAATACCACCAAAATTAACCATTGTAAGTAATTAATCAACAAACTCTAAGTGGCTACAAAATTGGTTAGTTCAATAATTATCAATCTCAATAATGCGAAAAACTCAAGATTTTGGAGAGGTAAATGGCTATACAAAATGAACAAGATGGGCCAATTCATGAACTCGTAAATGACAATGGAGGCCCTAGAAGTAGAAAAGAAGAATCTTTAGGTCAAATTGATATCCATGGGGAAGGATACATATGTAGACAAGGAGGCGGTCTCTATGTTAGAACAAAAGTAGAGTGAGATTGAAAATCTAAAAAACTTTACTAACCCTCTCTCCCCCCTTGGTTTAGTAGTTAATGGAGGAAAATAAAAAGTTGGGATAAGAGGTTGATTTCTTGAATAATGAGAACACCCAATCAAAAACCAAGAATCAATCATTGGTTGAATAAGTGAGCTCACTAGAAGTGCCCAAGACATATGCCACTACACTAGTGAAACATTTGGATGAATGTAAAGAAGGAATTGAGGTTTTGAAAGCTAAGGTTTGGCGGAGTTGAAAAGATAGAAGTTCCTCCTCTTGCCTAGTGATTTTAGAAGTAGGGGATTTGACATCCACTAATCTAAAACAAAGAATAAAAGAGTTTCCAAAGGATCTTGAAGTATTTAAAGAGAGGCGTGAAGGGGGAATTTATGAGGTTAAGGCCCTTGGTGTACACAATTGCAACATTGCAAGTAGAGATGAACAACTGATTTTCCACCCACCAATGAAGATTAATGACTCAAATTTGGTTGGTGGGAAATTTTCTCATAAAGAATCAAAATCAACCAATACCATGAAGATTCAGTTGATATTTTATGTATTAGATCTTCTTAACCCAATGAGAAGATGTCATGTGTCCTTTCCCACAAAAGGAAATCAATGACTATTGTACAAATTTGTCGTTACTAGAAACATACACAATTCAATAGATGCACGAATGAGTGTTTTTCTCCATTAAAATAGAATCACAAAGCCTTTCTTCCCATGTTACTGTGAAATATTGAAGGAAAATCAGAGCTTTGGAAAAAAAACGTTGCAGAAAGAGAAAATAGATAAGAACCCATAAGGAATCACATCTTATACTCTCTTAACAAAACTATTCAATATATTTCAATCCCACCACCATCCAAACTGATTGCCTTTTTCACCATCTAGGTATTAGTGCTCTTTTGGGTAAGTCATCTCATTGGTTCAACTTTGTCATTTGCACCCTTGAGAGTAGATTTCCACCATGATGAGAGCTAAGAAAACCACTTTTAAGGAATCCTCCACTTGGTCCTTGAGCCACTACTATGATATGAGTGATGTTTCTATTAGAATGTGCTTGTTTTACCATAGACAATATCACTATTGTCACCCAACCATAGGCCGAAGACACCCTCCGAGCACCTTAACCTTGACAGAGAATCATTCTGGAAGCAAACCCTAGGATAGATAGCCAAACAAAGGGTAGTGCACCTTCTCCAAGGATAACGCATCAAACAAGAGCTGATCAAATAGTCCAAACCATAACCAAGAGATAGTCCAAGCCAAAACAAAAATTGCTAGCTGCAATGACAGCTCTCCTCCAAACTTGCGCACAAAACTGCCCAACTACAATGCAGACAAGTGTGCTTTGCAATTCTAAGAAATGTCTGCCAGAATGAAGACTGGCCTCCTATATTTATACTAAATCCGGCAGATTCCCTAGGCCGAATTCTCATTCTAGGTACTAATTCTTTAGTTTATATTATTTCCTTTAGTCGACTTCTTCTCTTGGAGACTAATAACCTAATACAAGTCATTCCCTTGAGCCAACTTGTCTTCTAGAGTTATTAACCAATCAATTAGGGTTTCTTCTTGCTTCCCGAAATATTTTATTCTTGTTAGATTTACACCTGGAGGTAAATACCTCTCACAATTACCATAATATCAACACTCCCTCCCAGCTAGGGAGGTATTGAAGGTAATGGTCTTGAGCACAAACATACCATTTACCCAGTAGAAACAACATAGTCGTATAGACTATCTTATGATTAGTTCATGAGCACCATTATCACTATCAATGTCATCAACTGTATCATCTCTCAAAACCATACTCCATCTGAGTAATCAGACATGATGTTGGATAATTCACTCACTCCTTAGAGTGACATAAGAACCATTCTTCTAATCCAGACATATGTCCTGGAAGAATAAATGTCCTGGACCATTTTCCGTCTGGGAAATATCTGTCCATTGATCATCCATCTAGCTGATAATCATTTCCAACACTGTTGATAGTCTTCAAGACAGTCAGAACAATATCGTGCAATATAGCACAATTCTGTTTATCCATAGTAGTACACAACTACAATCTAGTGATACACTACCACACCAAGTAGCACATAGATACTTGAACTGTGACGTATAGTCACAATCAGTGGAACACATCCACCATAGTAGCATACATCTACTGTCTAGAGACATACAGTCTTCATAACAATCATCTGATATCAACCTGCACAGAAAACATTGTTATGATATAAATTGAATTATCTGGGCCATTCTTCCACTCACATCTGTGAGATCTTGGAAGAGCATCTGCCCTCATAAGGTAAAACATCAATGATTAGCTATTTGGACTATTCTTCTCAAAAAAGGAAGAATAATTGTCCCGATTTTTTAGCCTAGACCATTCCCCACCCTGGGCCATTCCTCCAACACTAAACAAAGTGCAACCTGGAGAGAATGAGTCTGCCTGAGGGAATGCTTGTCCCTGATTATTGAACCTGGACCATTCACCTATCTAGGCCATTCCTCTGGAACTAAACAAAGTGCAACCTAGAGAGAATGAATATGCCCTAGGGAATGATTGTTTGGACCATTTCCAAAGGAAATGATTGTCCTGCACCAACCTCCAAAGCGAACCATTCTTCGAAACTGCTCACAACTATGAGCTTCGAAAGCATGATTGTCCGGCGAGGTGGACCAATCTTCTTGGGTAACCTTCAAGAAGAGAGATTGTCCTAGACCATTACCCATGTTAAACACAATGGGAAATCGTTGTCTATGGTACATCAACAATCCATCGAACCATTTTCATTACAAAAATGACCGTTCGATCTGGACCATTTTCTGAACTGGAAAATGCATGTCCGTCAAAAATCTCAAACCACTTTCTGAACTGGAAAGGAACTGCTCATCCTGGACCATTTTTCGAACTCAAAAATGCATGTCCATAAGTCAATAACACATTAGTGCACCCTCCCAACCTAGGAGTCATATCTTCCTTTTTCAATAGGGAATTCGTCTCCACGAGCTCCAGCTTGAGTACGCAAACTCTTTCATCTTGGACAGAAGCTTTACCAAAATGTATGCTTATCTGCTCATCTGTGGAGATATATATTGGAGAACTACTTTCTCTTTTCTAGACTTCATTGCAAAGAATGTAATGCTTGATCTCAGTGTACTTCAGTCTTTCTGGAACACTGGTTTTCTTTGAAGGCTTCATATAGCTATGATCATTGCAGTATGTCATAGTTGAATTCAACTCCTTTGTTTTTTTGCTAGCTCATAACATCGTGGCAAGGCTCAAACTAGAACATATCCATGTGGCACTTCTTCTTTCATCATGAGAGTTTGTCGTGGATTAGCAAACCATCATCCTGGGCTTCTGAGTAACCATTCTGACTTTTATCATAGAGGATTTTCACCACGCTTATGTTGTGCATAAGAAGCGTTGCACCAAGTTGTTTGAGTCCGTACAAAATCTTCTTTCATCTGCATACAAGGGTCTCTTTCTAGTATACCTCAAAGCCTTGAGGTTGCTCTACATACGCTCTTTGTTTAATTATTCTGGAGAACAACTTTTGCAATCATTTGATGTCAATTCCAACCCATGGATATTGCGGACGATATAATGCTCATGTAGAGGTATGTCTGGTTTATTGGAACAAGCAATCATCATAGTCTTCTCCCTCCATATGGGAGAACCTCTAGTTCTGAATCTCACAATGCTTACATTCAGAAGTCTTTCATACACTGTTCTTCATCACAACTTCCAGTTCCTCTGCTTGATTGCCTTTGCTGGTAATCTTGTGATTCTCGATACAATGACTGGTTGTTCTAGCTTTTCTTTCTTTCTTGGAATCTTCATGTTCTTCCTTGTGTTTCTCTTTAGCTCTTGGGTCCATGGAGTTTTCTATAGATTCCATGCCCCGAAGATTCCAACTTCTTCCTTTCATCATGGGATCATGGATGTGGATGGACAACCAGGGATACTTTAAGGCTTATTTTCAAAGAAGACTTCTTTTGAACATGTACTGCTTTTCATGGTTGCTACCATGGATATATACTTCATCATCTTCAATGGATCATGCGATTATCTCCATCATAATCCTTGCTTCATGTATGAATGCATGCTCTTTTTGGTAATATATAATTGGCTCCCTCCATCTAGGAGAGTCCACACTTTCATATGCATCCTTATTTCCTTTTGCAAAGTGTCACAAATCTTTTTCCAATTTCCTCTTGATTGTTGACTTCTTTCTGTGTTTACTTCTTCTAGGTTTCTTCAAGATTGATTATGATTTTGGCTTATCTTGCAGCTTGTCTTATATTCATAGTGATAGCAGTCCTTATCTTGTTGTTCTCTCATAAGTATAGTTTCTCTTTGAACATATTATCTTCTAAGAAATAGATATGYAAGATATGTACATAAAACATGGTATGTACAAGAACAATGAGGAGTATTGTTACCTTATCTTAGAAGAAGAAGTTTGTTTTATCCTGCTTGGTCTTCTTTGTAGGTTCCTTTTCTTCAGCAACTGATGCTTCATGTGTCTCCTTCCTTTTCTTTAGCTCGGGACAATGATTCTTGTAGTGACCATACTTTCGACAATTGAAGCATTGTATTTCTGACATATATTTCTCTTGATTTGGCTTCTTCCTTGAACCAAACTTCCTTTTGTTCCTGAACTTCTTGAATCTTATTGTGAAGGCTTGATCATTGTAATTATGTTGGGGTTTCTCTTTTGCATTGATCCTTGATTCTTCTTGAGAACAGCAAGTCCAAGGTTCTTCAAATGTAGGATACTCTTTCCTTGTGTTCATACTTGCGGAAAATGCATCCCATGTCTTGGGAAGACCATTGAGTACTATGTTTACCAATTCCTTCTCTGAAATGATCTCTTCAATAGCTTGTAGTTGATCTCTTAACTGAGAGATTCTCACAAAGTATGATGTTATGTTGTCATCATCATTCATCTTCATGTCACAGAGCTCATTCTTCGGACTCATTACTTGTCCAATGTTTCTGACTGAGAAGAGGTTTTGTTAGGGCATCGTACATCTTCTTTGATGAGTCAAGATGGGATATGTAGGGTATCAAGTGGTCTTTTATAGAGTCCACTATGACACTCATGGCATTGATGTCACCGTCTTTGAACTTTTCCATAACTGCAACGTTCTGCGGTTCTTTCTCTTTTCCTTCTTCAAACTCTAGTTCCACGATCTTTCCTTTCATGATATCCAACACTTTATTCTTGGAAAGGATGAGTTCAATCCTTGTCTTCCACGCTCTGAAGTTAGAAGCTCCATCTAGCTTATTTTCTAACTTCATAGAGTAGGTCATGGCTTCTTTGACTTGGTCAACCCTAGATTTGACCACAAACTCAAACTTGGCGTCTTGGCTTGCTGAGAGTACCAGGAGATGCGCTAGGCTAGGGCACATTGGTCTATCCAAAAATTAGGTCAATCCCTTCACTTAAGGTACCTCAACGAGAGGGTTAGGGTTTCTACAACTACATCTGCTAGTAACCCTAGCGACAGTGCTTTGGTGACTGCTCATGCTAGAAACCCTAGCAACAGTTCTTCAACGAGCTTAATATCATTATGGTTATTCTCCCTTCCAGTGGTTAGACTAAATGGATGAGGTGTGGGCCCATAACCTGTTAGAATGTGCTCGTTTTACCATAGACTCACCCAACCATAGGCCAAAGCCACCCTCTGAGCACCTTAACCTGGACAAAGAATCATTCTGAAAGCAAACCCTAGGCTAGATAGCTAAACAAAGGGTAGCACACATTTCTCCAAGGATAACGCATCAAACAAGAGCTAATCGGATAGTCCAAACCATAACCAAGAGATAGTCTAAGCCAAAACGAAAACTGCTAGCTGCAGCAGCTGTAACGACATCTCTCCTCCAAACTTGTGCATAAAACTACCCAACTACAGTGTGCACAAGTGTGCTCTTCAATTCTAAGAAATGCCTGCCAGAATGAAGACTGGCCTCCTGTATTTATACTAAATCTGGCAGACTGCCTGGGCCGACTTCTCATTTTGGGTACTAATTCTTTAGTTTATATTATTTCCTTTAGTCGACTTCTTCTCTTGGAGACTAATAACCTGATACAAGTCATTCCCTTGAGCCGAATTGTCTTCTAGGGTTATTAACCAATCAATTAGGGTTTCTTCTTGCTTCTCGGAATATTCTGTTCTCATCAGGTTTACACGTGGAGGTAAATACCTCCCACAGCTACCATAATATCAATAGTTTCCTCCTCCAAACTTCCTCCCTTCATTGATAACTTCACCATAATAACTAGCCTTGTTCTCTAATTCTTCTCCCCTTGCAAATTAAAAAGAGCCACCACCAATGAATCTCTATATGGGAAAGAAAGGACCCCTCACTTGTCTTTTGGCCTTGCTCAACACATTGTCACCAAGACTTATCCATTTCCTAAGCTTGTCAATCTATGTGTCGAAAATTATGACCATGTGACTTACTCAATCATGTTTAAATACCTCACATGAGGAATCATCACCATCACTACAAAACCCTTCTTTGTCATCTTAGACACCCAACTTAGCATGACCTTTCTTTCTCTTGAGATTAAAAGAAATAGGTATCTCAACCTAGTCAAGAATTAAAAAAATACCTAATCTTGATATTATTTCCAAACTAGAACTCCTCACTAGACAAACCTTCCTTGTACAAATCAAAAATATTTTTCAATGGGTCCAGAAAATTATCACCCTAGTAATATTAATCCCAGGAAGATAATATGATTCAATGGTCAATGAATCCATGTTGTCCATCTTGGAGATCTTCCACAGTTTGCACAACTAGATTCCTTGTTTTAGATTGAGGCCATCACCAAGGGTCTGAGCGATTAGTTCTCAAATTTCATAGTTGATAAGTTTTTCCATTATCTTTCCTACATTGTATATCTTTTCATTTTCTACCAAAAATATTCATTAGCCTACTTGGGGCTTGAACTAGGTAAAGATAGTTTACCATAGAAATGCATCGATTAGTTATCAAGGGTTAAACAAGATGATGAAGGCTCTTCTTTTGAAAACTATATCAACATGCTCATGCATGTAGCATTTTCAGTGACAATGAGAAAGTAGCTAGAAATAATGCTCACCGTGATCAAGGCCTACTTACAAATGGGGACTAACATCAAGAGAAGGGGGTGACTCTTGGTGGATGTGTGTACTGTAATCAACATATATATGCCATACTTAGCTCCTTATAAACTTCCTATTTTCCTCACTCCTAAGATCCGTGTGTTGGAATATGTTAGGCAGTGGTCCTAGGTTAATGAGAATATTTTTTTAAGTCCAAAAAGAAAGGTTATGTCATATATTCCATTGGCATGGGAGGGTATGCATTCTTAAACCCTAAGGGTCGCAGGGAAGTAGATGAAATAATTGAGACCGTGAAATTCCTTTTGGATAGGGTTTGGAAACATGATCCTTCTTTTGTTTTGTTAGTAGCAAAAGGAAATAAGAAATACGAGCCTAATTCTCATGAAAATAGACTTGGAGGATAAATTGGCTCATAGGCATTCAAGGCAGGAGGTCAAGGAACTTATGGCTATAGAGTTAGATCCCGCCAAAGCAATATTAGAGGCTTTCTTCCCTCTTAACCAGAAAAGCCAAAGGTCCTACCACATTTCACATTTTACAAGCATGAGGATGAACTCATCACCAAGGTTGACATGAAGTTTGTTTCTTTGTTTAAGAAGAGGAGGCAGGAAGTGGTGGATGATAACTTCAACAAGCACAAAATGAGGGCTTGGTGGCAAATGAGGTTGTACCTCAAGCAAGAAACAACCCCCTGTGACATGAAGCCTCAAGATAAATAATTTTCCAAAATCTATGATGATGATGAGCCTGCAAAGGCATGGCCTTCCTAAACAGTAGAGGAGGAGAAAGAACCACAAGGCTCCGTCGTGCAGTACCTACCTATGATAAGGTCAAGAAAACCTCACCTATTGATCCAGATTGGATAATTATATTATTTTTCATCTATCTCGATGCTTTCAGAGTGGAAAAAATGGGAGGATTTAGCTTGAAGGGTCATTTTAGTGGCATGTCCCAGTTTGTAAAATTGCGGTCTGGAACCTTCCAGAGCCATTTTGAGGCACCAAACAATGTTTTTTGGGGGTTCTGGTGTCTGAAACTTGAACTCACCCCCATGATGGTGTTCTACAATTTGAGACCTTTTCAATGCTATAGAATGTGCATCAATCAAAGTTCGTATGAAAAAGTTATGCCTCTTGTAAGTTGACCTATCATGTTGACCACCATGGTACATGAGGATGCCATGTCAGCCCCCATTACTCATGCATATGGGGTTAGCCACGTGAAGAATTTCAAGAAGATTCTAAAAAGTTCAAAAACCTGCCACAATCGAGGGTTGAAGAAGTAAAAAACCTACCCCTAGATGGTTATCAGGCTATGTTAAATACAAGGCCACTAGGAGGAGAATGGGTTCCATTCTATGTTATTGTATTTTGTTCCATATCAGAGCAAAACAAATAGGAGTGGGAAATTAGAGAGGATAACAGAGGGGGTTAATGTTGTTAGAATATAGAATATGGTGTGATTGTTTTACCATTGACGATACCTTCATCACCCAACCATAGGCCGAAGCCTCCCTCCGAGCACCTTAACCTTGATTGAGAATTCCTCCGGAAGCAAACCATAGGCTAGATAGCCAAACAAAGAGTAGTGCATCAATACCCAAGGATAGCGCATCACAAAAGAATGATCAGATGTTCCAAACCCTAGCCAAGAGATATTCAAGCCAAAACTGAGATCTTGTTGCTGTTGCAACTGCACCAGCTCTTCCTCCAAACCTGCGCACAAGACTGCAACTGCAATGTGCACCAAACTGCAGAAGTGCAATTCTGAGATGTTGTCAAATGAGAACTAGCACCCTGTATTTATATTGGTTCTGCCAGATTTTCTTGGGATGACTTTTCCTTCTGGATAGTGTCTTTTCAGTATATTATTATTATTTCTGGACGACTTCTTCTCTTGGAGGCTAATAGCCTAATATAAATTATCGTCTTGAGCTGACACGGCTTCTAGGGTTATTAGCCAACTCATTAGGGTTTCTCTTTCTTCCCAAAGTCTTGTATTCTCGTCAGGTTCACACGTGGGGGTAAATACCTCCCGCAGCTACCATAATATTAACACTCCCTCCTAGCTAGAGAGGTATTTACAGGTAATGGACTTGAGCACAAAATATACCATTTACTCGGTAGCATCAATATAGTCATCTAGACTATTTCATGACTAGATCATGAGCATCACCATCATCATCAACTGCATCATCTCTCGAAACCATACTTCATCTGAGTAGTTAGATATGATGTTGGATAAGTCACTCTCACCATAGAGTGATACAAGAGGAGTAAAAGCTCTGAATTGTTCTCCGTCTGGAAAATCTATGTTCATCATTCATCTGAATGATCATTATCTCCAATAAATTGTTGATAGTCTTCAAGGCAATTAGAACGAGGATAGAACACACGTGTGTCTATTCATAGTAGTACATAACTATAATCCAGTGGTTCACTACCACATCAAGTAATACATAAGTACTTGATCAACAATGTATGGTTGTGAACAGTGAAACATATTCACCACAGTAGTCCTCATCTACTGTCATATAGTCTTCATAACAAACATCTGAGAGCATCCTGCATAGAAACAATGTTATTATAAAAATTGTATCATCTGGGCCAATCTTTCACTCACGTCTGTGAGATCTAAAAGAATGTCTTCCACCACAGTAGTCTTCATCTGCATAGAAACAATGTTATGATAAAAATTGTATCATCTGGGCCAATCTTTCACTCACGTCTGTGAGATCTGAAAGAATGTCTTCCACCACAGTAGTCTTCATCTGCATAGAAACAATGTTATGATAAAAACTGAATCAACTGGACCAATCTTTCACTCACGTCTATGAGATCTGAAAGAGTTTATGCCCTCAGTATAGAATATCAACAATAATCATCTGGGCCAATCTTTCACTCACATTTGTGAGATCTGAAAGAATGTCTGCCCTCAATATAGAATATCAACAATGGGCTATCTTCCCCATTCTTCTCAACCAAGGAAGAAGGATTATTTCTGATTTCTGAGCCTGGACCATTTCTCACCCTGGGCCATTCCTCTGACACTAAACAAAGTGTAACCTGGAGAGAATGAGTCTGCCCTCGAGAAATGTTTGGACCATTCCTTACCCTAGGCCATTCCTCCGACACTTAACAAAGTGTAACCTGGAGAGAATGAGTCTGCCCTAAGGAATGATTGTCCTGGACTATTCCCCACCCTGGGCCATTCTTCCGACACTAAACAAAGTGTAACCTGGAGAGAATGATTCTGCCCTCGAGAAATAACTGTCCCTGATTGTTGAGCCTGGACTATTCCCCACCCTGGGCCATTCCTCCGACACTAAACAAAGTGTAACCTGGAGAGAATGAATTTGCCCTCGAGGAATAACTGTCCGGACCATTCCCCACCCTGGGCCATTCCTCCAACACTAAAGTGTAACCTGGAGAGAATGTATAACCCTCGAGGAATGTCTGTCCTACATCAACCTCCAAAACGAACAATTCTTTGAAACTGCTCACAACTATGAACTTCGAAAGAATGACTGCCCGGCGAGGCAGGCCATTCTACTTGACCACTACTTAGAGTGACTGCCAAGAATAATGATTGTCCTAGACCACTCCCCATGTTAACCACAATGGGAAGTAGTTGTCTATGATACATCAACAATCAGTCTGCCTCCCATGTTAACTACAATGGGAGGTCACTGTCTATCAGAAATCTCAATCCACTTTCCGAACAGGAAAGCATCTGTCCAATCTGGACTATTTCTCAATTACAAAGATAAATGTTCCCTCCTAACTGGAGAGTTATTTAAATCACAAAAATAAATGTTTGCGTACCTTCTTTTAGTTTGGAGAGTCTTCCCTTCCAGCTAAGAGAATTATTTTTACGAGCTCTAGCTTGAGTATGCAAGTTCTTTCATCTTGAATATAGGCTTTACCAAAATGTATGCTTATCTGCTCATATATGGAGATATGTATTGGAGAAATCATTTTCTCCCTTCTGGACTTTATCATGGATAATGTAATGCTTGTACTGTAATCTAGAACACTGTGAAGGCTTCATGTAGATCTGAACAATAAAGTATATCATAGTTGGAGAATTGGAACATATCCATGTGGTACTTCCTCTGTCATCATGAGATCTGATCTTCTGAGTAGTCATCTTAATGTTATAGGAAGTCTTCACCACGCTTCTTCTGTGCACTAGAGGTTCTCTGCCAAGTTGTTTTTTTCTTATCTGCATACAGGAGTATCTTTTTGGTATGCCTCAAAGTTTTGAGATTGCTCTTCATATGCTCTTTATTTAATTTCTCTAGAGAACATTCTTTGCATTCGTCTGATGTAGAATTCCGACTCAGGGATGTTGTGGATAATATGATGACTTATATAGAGATAAGTCTGGTGTACTGGAACAAGCAATCATCATAGTATTCTCCCTTCATTTGAGAGAACCTCTAGTTCTGTATCTCGCAAATGCTTTTATTCATAAGTCTTTCGTACACTGTTCTTCAACACGACTTTCAATTCTTCTACTTGATTGCCTTTTAGTGAGTTCATATTAGGCTGGTAATCTTGTGATTCTTGATACAATGACTAGTTGTTCTTATTCTTCTTTCTTGGAATCTTCATGTTTTTCTTTATCTCTTGGGTCCATGGAGTTTCTTATAGATTCCATGTCCTAGATATTCCACTTCTTACCTTCATTATAGGATCACAGATCTAGATGGACAACCAGAAATACTTTAAGGCTTCTGAGGAAGTCTTCTTCTGCGGTTGAACTGAACACATGTTGTCTTTCATGACTGCTACCATGGATATATATATTTCATCATCTTCAATGGATCATAGAATTAGCTCCCTCCTGATCCTTGCTTCATGTATAAGTGCATATAATATGCTCCCTTCGTCTGACTGAGTCCATGCTTCCGTCTTCATCCTTATTGTCTTCTACAATATATAATAGAGTCCACGCTTCCATCTGCATCCTTATTGTCTTCTGCAATATATAATTGGCTCTCTTGTCTAACAGAGTCCACACTTCTGTCTTGTTGTCTTCTATAGAATGTCATGAGTCTTTTTCCAGTTTCCTTTCGATTGTTGACTTCTTTCTATCTTTGCTTTTTCCAAGTCTCTTAAAGATTGATTCTGATTTCGGTCTTATCTTGTAGTGTCTTTCACATGATTTGTATTTCATCCTTTCATATGTATTATCTAATGATATTCATCCTTGTCTTGTTGTTCTTTCATAGGTATAGTTCTTGGAACACATTATCTTCCAAGAGATAGATATACAGGATATGTACAGAGACGATGCAAGCAAGATATGTACAAGAAAATAAGAAGAGTGTTGTTACCTTTTAGTAGAAGAAGTCTCTTCCATCCTGCTTAGTCTTCTTTGCAGGTTCCTTTTCTTNNNNAATCGATGCTTCATGTTTCTCCTTCCTTTTCTTTAGCTAGGGACATTGATTCCTGTAGTGATCGTACTTTTGACAGTTGATGCACTGTATTTCTGAAATGTCTTTTCTTTGTTTTGGCTTCCTTCTTGAATCAAACTTTATTTTGTCCATGAAGTTCTTGAATCTTGTTGTGAAGGCTTGATCATCGTACTTCTTTTGAGGTTTCTCTTTTGCATTAATCCTTGATTCTTCTTGAGCACAACAAGTCCAAAGTTCTTCAAATGTCGGGTACTCCTTCCTTGTGTTCATGCTTGCGGTAAATGCATCCCATGTCTTGGGAAGACCATTGAGTACTATGTTCAGCAATTCCTTTTCTAAAGTGATCTCTTCAATAGCTTGTAGTTGATCTCTTAGCTGGGAGATCCTTACAAAGTATGATGTCATCATTCATCTTCATGTCACGGAGCTCATTCTTCAGACTCATAAATTGTCCAATGTTTCTAACTGAGAAGAGATTTGTTAGGGCATCATACATCTTCTTCGATGAGTCAAGATGGGAGATGTAGGGTATCAAGTGGTATTTTATGGAATCCACTATGATACTCATGG
>ML776581.1:685329-722215 GCA_009831015.1 Picea engelmannii | reverse complement strand
GCACTGATCTATCTGGAGATTAGGTCAATCTCATCACTTAAGGTGCCTCTACAAGAGGTTTAGGGTTTCTGCAACTGCTTCTGCTAGTAACCCTAGCTGCAGTGCTTCTGGAAACTACTCCTGCTAGTAACCCTAGTGGCAGTTCCTCAACGAGCTCAATGTCTAGCGGTTATGTTTCCTTCCAACATTTTAGGATGACTGAAGGGGTGTGGGCCCATAACCTGTTATAATATAGAATATGGTGTGCTTTTTTTACCATTGACGATACCTTCGTCACCCAACCATAGGCCGAAGCTTCCCTCCGAGCACCTTAACCTTGACTGAGAATTCCTCCGTAAGCAAACCATAGGCTAGATAGCCAAACAAAGAGTAGCGCATCAATCCCCAAGGATAGCACATCACAAAAGACTGATCAGATGTTCCAAACCCTAGCCAAGAGATATTCAAGCCAAAACTGAGATCTTGTTGCTGCTGCAGCTGCACCAGCCCTTCCTCCAAACCTGCGCACAAGACTGCAACTGCAGTGTGCACCAAACTACAGAAGCGCAATTCTAAGATGTTGTCAAATGAGAACTAGCACGTTGTATTTATACTGGTTCTGCCAGATTTGCTAGGGACGTCTTTTCCTTCTAGATAGTGTCTGTCCAGTATATTATTATTGTTTATGCCCGACTTCTTCTCTTGGAGGCTAATAGCCTAATATAAATTATCTTCTTGAGCCGACACGGCTTCTAGGGTTATTAGCCAACTGATTAGGGTTTCTATTTCTTCCTGAAGTCTTTTATTCTCGTCAGGTTCACAGGTGGGGGTAAATACCTCCCGCAGCTACCATAATATTAACAAATGTTCTGTAGCAGCCTAACGTGCCACATGCATCAAGTAACTACATGGAGAGTGCCTTCTCCTTTATACTTGCATTATTTCCAAACTAGAGAAAAGAGAGGAGAGCAACCTCACCTTATAGATGGGTTTTCTCCTGTAAGGGTTTCCTAGAGAACATATTTGTGTTATCTTGTGGATGGTGTGTGATTGTACTTTATTGTTCTCTATTTTATGCATTTTATCTATTTCATGCATAAACAGAAAATCAATAACTAAATATTATGGAATCTAAAGGAATTTAACCTTCATATTGTAGATTTCAACTTTATTTATCATATTTGTTGCGACAAACTATTCCAGTGGAATATTCACGACAGTTTACATATCATATTAATATTAGAGCAGGTTTTTCTTTTGGGTATTTTTGGGAAGTTGTAGGATCAAGGAATCATCTTAAAGAGAAGTCACATAAACCCTAGTGATGGCAAACAAATCTGTTTATAAAAACCCTCGAGATCCAACAGAAGATAGATTTGATAGGTTGGAAGTGAAAGTTGCCAACATTAGTCACAATATGAACCTCCTCATAGTGGCTCTAGCAAGCAAGCTCAAACTATTCAGAGATGATGGAGGCTCTAACTTAGAGATCATATTGGAGGGGAAATCGGGAGATTAGGAGGACTCAGGAAAGGAGTCGCAAAAAGAATCTGAGAAAGATCTACCAAGTTCGAGTGTCGTGAACCCTTCACAGTCCCTATTCAAGATGGAAGTGAAATTGGATGTAAAACCATACCAAGGTGAGATCGATGCATTAAAATTGAATCATTGATTGCAACAACTAGAAGTTTATTTTAGCATTCACCATTGATCCAAAAAGGATTCAGAGAAGGATAAGAACAACTTAGAACTCGCAGACGCAACTCATAATGCTTAGAATGGCCTCAACAGACAGAGAAAAGGGAAAAAATTCAAAGTTCTCACAACTTAGTAAAAATGAAATTATCGCAAAGAACGTGTTGCAAGATTTCCAACGGCGCAAACGACTCGTCAAACGGAGTTACAGATCGAAAGATATTTGCAGTCAAAGTTTGGTCAACCTAGCCCAGTTAGCAGGGGATGAGTCAAAATCTATATTGCTAATGTAAGCATCCGTACAACACACGTAGCAGGATAAGAAGGTGACATGTGTCATGTTGATGTCAACATGGTGACGTGGCAACACCAGAGGCTACCACATGTCACCCAGTTTTGGCACTTCCAAACCATTTTTGGGTAATTCGACACCACGAATTCAGTGGTGTTGTATGTTTTCTAATCTGAGTATTATTTCTACAACTTGATTTCAGAATGAGGTATACTTATGTATTTTGCCAAATTATTTTGCTGAGTTAATGAAAAAGCCTACCCATTTGAAAGCAATACTTGGAGACGTAGTCCACCAAGGACGAACTCTGTTATCAAGCTTTTGTGTTTAGATTTGATCCTTATGTCTCTTCATTATTGAGTTTGTCCTTCTTTAATAGTGCACTTTAATTTATGCTCATTTAATTCAATTCTTTATAAGTCACTCGATGAAAAGATCTCAGATCATGTTGGTATCAGAGCAGTCGTCTTTGACTTGAATTGTTGAGTGTGAATGCTTACTAGGGCCAAGCATAAACATGGTGAAGGAACTCTTAAGAATTTCAATCTCGAAGTTGGTCATGTTGGAGTTACTTCACACACACCTAGGATTTCTTTTTCCTAAGGTTTTTATTTGTTTATTAGTCATAATTAGTCATTATCCAGTCTCCTATATTTTAGGAGAGAATATTCTCTTTTAGTTCACACTTTAGTTTGACTAGTTGAGTTGAGTTTAGATGTTGCATTGGGATCATCACCATGCAACATTGGGATCATCACCATGCTAATTCGACCTTGCCTTGGTATCATCACCAGAGTGGTGCATTAGCCTTGATTCCTTGATTTAACTCCTCACTACTTTTTGTTCAGTCAGTTAACTGAAGACTAGTTGACTAGTTAACTCAATTGTGTGGTAGTTCACTCCCGTAACTGCCTGAGAGACTAGAATAGGTGGCAGTTCACTCCCGTAACTGTTGGTGTGTGTCCAAATCACTCTAGACCACCACTATGGCGACTTGGTTCACCTCAAGTTGAACTCATTGAGATATACATAGTATATCATGTGTAAATTATTCATTATTCACAACAGTTAATGAGAATTCTTTCCATTCTTTCTCTCCTTCTTCTTCTTTTTCCAATTCTCTCTGCAAATGTGTGTATCATTGTGTAGCTAGATATATTATGTGCAGGTCAACACATTTACATGGTATCAGAGCCGACAGAGTGCTAAGCAAAAGCTACACCAAAAAAATTTGCAGGTACAAAAGATTGAAGACAGTAGAAAGATGGAATTCCAAAAAGAATTCATTCTTACACCTTACAACTATTTTGCATGGAAGGAGAAAATAGCCATACATCTCTGATATAGAGGGTTGTATAGGTTAACCATGAATACAGATACAAAGCCAACATCATCCATAGAAAAATCCAAGAACTTAAATCGCATGGATGAGGCACTCGGAACAATTTGCAGTCTTATTTCTCCCAATCTCCTTTTTCATATATCTTCCTGTAAGACTCCCAATGAATCCTGGACCATATTGGAAGGGATCTTTGGCAAATAGGATGAGATGAGGGGACACATGTTGGAGGTGGATATGCTCACATTGGATCCAAAAAGCTTCGAGAATATCCAAGATTTCTTTACAAAATTCAAGGATTTACTGTCGCAACTCAAAGCTTCGGGGTTGATAAATTGAAGGAGGAGAAACAAATGGTTCTCACCATTCTCTCCAAGATTGGTCCTGAATTCTCAGTATTTGTATCTACATTCCATACTGTCGGATTCGCATCTGGAGCCACTTGGAAGATGCCTTCTCTTGAGGACTTTATTGAATCCCTGACACAAGAGCAAACCAAGCTCATCAACATGGGCGCAATCAAAGGCCCAAGGGCGCATGCACTCACTGTGCATGATGGCATCCAAAAATATCAGAAATCTAAAGATAAATATAAGCAGAAATCTTATGCACATACGAAAAAGGAAGGGTACACAAAACCCTTCACCGATGCCTCCGAATCCAAAGGAGAAAAGGGAAGAAAAGGAGAGAAATGCACATGTTGTCACAAAGGATTCCATTCGGAATCTGCATGCATGCAAAAACAAATAGATCTGATGTCTCAGATACTTCAGCAAAACAACCTTGGAGATCGCATCCCTGAGGGTGCAAAGAAGAAGAAGCCAGAAGATCTGAATTCCAAGAAAGGCAATTCTAGCCATGCCTTGATTGCAATCAACTCCTCTCCCGATGCTTGGATCGTAGATTCATGAGCATCACATCACATGGCTGCCTCAGAAGCAGTCTATTCTTCTTTGGATGCATGCAAAGGTCCTCCTATTTTGATGGGGGACAACTCTTCTCTCGAAGTCACCGGCAAAGGAAGGATTGAACTCACCAACGGAAGCTTCGAGAACGTGCTACATGTTCCCAAGCTTTCTGTCAACCTTCTCTTCGTGTATCAGATGACGAATTCTAGCACCGGAAAGAAAGTTGTATTCACACCAAATTCCGTGGACATATACGACATGCAAACCAACTCCAGGGTTGCTACCGGTGAGGTAAATCATCAGTCTAGATTGTATACATTTTCTTAATTCATCGAACCTGATTCTGCTTTACTGCTTACTCATGTTGATGAAAGTAGTAGGATATGGCACAAAAGGTTTGGACATTTGAATTTTAGATACATGCAACAGCTTAGCAAGCACAGATTAGTTGTTGGTCTACCAGACATCCATTTCTCCAAGGGAGTATGTGAGGGATGTGTTCTCAGAAAACACCCTCAAGAGAAATTCGTCAAAGGAAAGTCTCAGCGAGCTTCCGCACCTTTAGATCTGATCCACAGTGACCTCATGAGTCCTTTTCCGCATCCATCGATCAGCAAAGTGAGGTTTGTTCTCATTTTTGTTGATGATTTCTCATGTTTTACTTGGATCTACTTTCTCAGGCAAAAATCCAAGGTCTTTCAACACCTCAAAGATTTCAAAGCTTTGGTTGAGACACAGTCCAAAAAGAAGATCAAAGTCCTCCGAACTGATAACAGGGGAGAGTATGTGAATCATGAGATTCATAATCTTTTCCATGAGGTAGGGATTCAGTTGCAGCATACAGTTCCCTACACTCCGCAACAAAACGAAGTTGCTGAGTGGAAAAACAGATCTCTAAAGGAGATGGCATCTTGCATGTTGCATGCAAAGTCACTACCACAGAGACTATGGGCCGAAGCACTTAACTGTGCAACATACATCCAAAACAGATCTCCTCATAGATCTGTCAAGGATAAGACCCCCTACGAGGCTTGGAGCGTCCTCAAACCAGAAGTGGCCCACTTTCACATTTTTGGTTCACGTGCATGGGCCTAGATTCCCTCTGAAAAGAGGAAGGCACTTGATCCACAGAGCACTGAGTGCATTTTTTTGGGGTACCCCAACGGTATGAAGGGATATCGGCTTATTGATCTTTCCTCGGACCGACTCATCATTGAGCGTAGTGTCCAATTCAAGGAAAGTGTCGCGCATGTACCTCAACAATCACATGCAGACACCTTCACTCTTCCACCTGTCCAAGATGATGAGCATGCACATGCTGACTCTTCTTTAGATGAGAGTTATGATTCAGAGGACTCAGATGATTCAGATTCAGAGTCAGTACAATCAGATGCAGAGTCAGAGCATCTAGATGCAGTTGCAGAGCCAGAGCAGAGGCCCAAGTGGGCACAGACTACTCTTAAGGATGCAGGGGATCTCGTTGGTGATCCAGATGATACTAGGAGGACTCGATCTGATTTTGAGGAACCTCCTATTGCACTCACTGCCACTGAACTATTGCCTTCCAGGCATCTTTTCTTGGTTCAGTCTTCAGATCCACAGTCTTATGGCGAGGATGTTGGAAATCCCTTTTGGGAATCTGCCATGCAGGAGGAGTACAACTCCCTCCTCGAGAACCAGACTTGGGATCTAGTTCCCCTTCCTTCTAGGAGGAAAATTGTCATATGCAGATGGATCTATAGGACCAAGAGCGCAGCGGATGGACAGATCAACAGATACAAAGCCAGGCTTTTCGCCAAAGGCTTTCAGCAGGTTCATGGTATTGACTATGATGAGACCTTCACTCAAGTAGGGAAGATGGATTCCATACAATTGGCACTTGCCATTGTAGCAGCTAAGGGATGGGAAGTCCATCAGATGGACGTGAAGAATGCATTTCTTCACGGTGATCTCTCTAAGGAAATATACATCGAGCAACCTCGGGGATTTATGCAGGACTCATCTTTGGTCTGTCGACTGAAGAAGTCACTTTATGGCCTCAAGCAGGCTCTGAGGGCATGGTATGCCAAGATGGACTCCTACCTGTTGTCACAGAACTTTGTACGTTGTAAATCAGACCCGGATGTATACATGCTCAGGACGACTGATTCACTTCTACTTTTAGTTCTATATGTCGATGATTTGTTGATCACCGATTGCTCGACTTCAGCGATTGCTGCAGTCAAGAGGATTCTTCATGACAGGTTTTTGATGACAGACATAGGTCCACTACAATTCTTCCTTAGACTTGAGATCAGTCAGGATGCATCAGGCATCAAACTGTCTCAAGACAAGTATGCACGAGATCTCCTTGAGAGATTTCACATGACAGACTGCAAGTATGCTCCGATTCCTTTCCTATCAGGAGTCAAACTTGAGGATGGCGGGGAGAATCCACTAGTTGACAACACATTGTACAGACAACTAGTGGGGAGCTTGTTGTATCTCACACACTCCAGACTAGACCTCTCATATGCAGTTGGCACAGTTTCCAGGTTCATGCAGGAGTCGCATGAGCTACATTGGAAAGATGCAAAGCGTATCCTTCGATACGTATAGAGCACCATCACCTTTGGGATTCATTATGTAGCAGACTCTACATTAGATCTCATTGGGTTTACTAATTCTGACTGGGCTGGTGATAGCATTGATCGCAAGTCCACATTTGGTTACTCTCTCAGTCTTAGTTCTGGGCCTATCTGTTGTTTGAGCAAGAAGCAAGCTGCCATTGCTCTATCTTCAGCCGAGGCAGAGTACAGAGGTGTAGTTAACATAACCATTCAGGCCACGTGGCTACAACATTTTATCACTAAGTTGGGCATTCAATTTCATCGACCGATCATCATCTGGTGTGACAACCAAAGCACTCTGAAGTTATGCAGAGATCCAGTTCAGAGGCAGCGGATGAAGCACATCGAGATCCACATGCACTACATTCGGGACTTAGTACACGAGGGGATCATCGACTTATAGTTCTTTCCTTCGGCAGAACAGATGACAGACATTTTCACCAAGACCTTCACTGAGCATAAATTCCATTCTCTGCGAGGTAGTCTTGGAGTGAAGGACATAGTTGCCTAGCAACTGTAGTTCTTCTTTTTTACATACATTGTACCCTTGAGGGGGGGGGGGGGTTTCCCATGAGGTTTTCCCTCTTTCCTCATTTTTTTTTTAGTGTATCTTTTGTACTTGGGTACCTAACATGGCCTTGTTGCTGGGACCTAATCTTTATTTTCACCATAGTGATGTTTAGGGGGGGTGTTGGAGTTACTTCACACACACCTAGGATTTCTTTTTCCTAAGGTTTTTATTTGTTTATTAGTCATAATTAGTCATTATCTAGTCTCCTATATTTTAGGAGAGAATATTCCACCTAGAGAATATTCTCTTTCAATTCACACTTTGACTAGTTGAGTTGAGTTTAGATGTTGCATTGGGATCATCACCATGCAACATTGGGACCATCACCATGCTAATTCGACCTTGCCTTGGTATCATCACCAGAGTGGTTCATTAGCCTTGATTCCTTGAGTTAACTCCTCACTACTTTCTGTTCAGTCAGTTAACTGAAGACTAGTTGACTAGTTAACTCAACCATGTGGCAGTTCACTCTTGTAACTGCCTGAGAGACTAGAATAGGTGGCAGTTCACTCCTGTAACTGCTGGTGTGTGTCCAGATCACTCTATACCACCACTATGGCGACTTGGTTCACCTCAAGTCGAACTCATTGAGATATACAGAGTATATCATGTGTAAATTATTCATTATTCACAACGGTTAATGAGAATTATTTCCATTCTTTATCTCCTTCTTCTTCTTTTTCCAATTCTCTCTGCAAATGTGTGTATCATTGTTTAGCTAGATCTATTTTGTGCAGGTCAACACATTTACAGGTCGTGCATCCTGAAGGAAGAAAATGGCAGAAGAAGACAAGCGTGATGAACATGAGAAAAACTTTCACATGGTCTTTTATCGCATGTCAGAAATGGTCAAACGAATGTATGGAGATTACGAGAAGAGGATGAAGAAGAAAGGGAAGAAAAATGAAGCACATGTTGATGATGATGCTTCGGTAAACCAAGGGGTTGGAGGAGATCCTCCTTAGCCTCCATCTTCACCTTCAAGTTCTAGTTCTTCTTCCTATGAGCATTCTCATCATTCTAGCCATAAAGCCTCTTTTAAGAAAACATTATTAAATCTTGATGTCAAATTTGTTTTACCTATGTTTAATGGAGATGTTAATCCTGAAAAGCTAGATAATTGGATTTGACAGGTTGAAGTATATTGCCTTGTTCAATATATTGATGAAGAGGAAGTTAACGTACAATTGGCTTCTCTTCAGTTGGAAGGCACTGCTCTCATATGGTGGGAGAGCAAGCTTCAGGACAGCAGTAAGTGTGGTAATCTTCTTTCCTCATGGTCGGAATTTAAATCAGCAATAAGGAAGCAATTTTATCCATTGGGTTATTTACATAAAGCAATGATGGAATGGAAAACTTTAAGGCAAAGTAAAGGTCAAACTGTACAAAGTTTCACAGAAGAATTTAGGAAGAAAGCTCTTGCACTAAACATTCCTTTGGATTCTTATGAAACTTTAATGAAGTATATTAGCGCACTTCACAGTTATATTCATCATACTTTGTTCTTGTTTAACCCCACTAGTCTTGACGAAGTTTGCGTGCAAGCCATTCACCTTGAAAACAAGGGTAAGAATGGACAGGAGGAAAAGTCGTTCAAGCACTCAAAAAACCATTTCAACGGAAAAGGAAATGGGAAGGACAAGAGGAAAGCTGCAGCAAAGAAGGAAGAAGGAAAACCCTCTTGCAACCATTGCGAGAAAATTGGTCATGATAGCGAACATTTTTGGAAACTACATCCAGAGTTAAGGCCAAACCAGTTTGGAGGCAAGGGGATGCCAAAGACCATTGCTACAGTGCAACATGATCTTTGTTCTGATTCAGGAGACGAAGAAAGGATCGCAACATTTGGTATGCAAGGTAAAGATTCCTTTTGTGCATGTTCAAGTTCTTTAAATGAATCACATGATGATGATAAAAGGAGAAGTGCACTATTCCACATAAGAGTTGTATCGAAACATACAAAGATAGACACATTATTTGATCCGGGCTCCCAAGTCAATTTAATATCAGAGACACTTGTTAAGAAATTGGAATTAACCACAAGACCTCACCATAAACCTTACCCTCTCGGTTGGGTATTTGATAAAGCAAAGTTAAATGTCACTAAGCAGTGTAGGTTGAGGTTTTCTATTGCTTCTAAGATGATAGATGATGTGGATCTAGATGTGGTTCCTTTAGATGTGTGTGGTATTGTATTAGGGAGTCCCTATTTGTATGATAGAAAGGTTATCTTCTTTCAAAAGGAAAACAAATACCATCTTACAAAAGATGGAGTGGAATACAACATTAAAGCTCACAGCATAAAGGACAAATCAACACTTGTTAGTTCAGGCCAAGTAAAAAGAGTTATAAACACTAAGAAGAATCTTGCACTCACGATTGTGAAAGGGGAATGCCATGATAAGTCTGATGTTGTTAATGCTCTTGATCCTTTACATAAGAATGAGTTGCTTGAGATGAGACAAGACTTTCAGTGGGAAGGCAACCAATGAAAGACCTTCGACACTTTAAAGATCGACATTATGCCAATACTCACCTTACCTAACCTTCTGCAGTCATGCAAGATTGAGACCGGTGCCAGCATCAATGTCATGAGTACAAACATGCTTTTTAAATCTCCCATTGTTACATCTATTATTTTGAAGAATGTTTCCTTAGCTCATATCAATAATGTTGGATGGTATTCTATTGATGAGATCTTCAAAGATGTATGTGGGATCATCCAGGGTTTGCAGGTGAAGAAGTTTTGTTTGCAGGACAACTTACTCTGCCATTTGAGTAAACCTTGTATTCCTTCCTTTAATAATATGCATGTAATTTTTGAAGCCTCCACTTCTTTTGTACTTGGGCATTTGGAAATTATATTGTATTTACAGGGATGGCATTTGCCTCGAAGGAAAGTATTTGTAACCACTATTGTAAAGGAATGTGTGTTGTACTTTTGTAAGCCCACTATTGAAAGGCCAGGGCTGTATACACCACTTATTATTTCTTCTTATCCTTGGGAAATTTTTTCAGTGGATTTTTTAAGGGGATTACCCATGTCTAGTATGAGTCATGTCTACTTATATGTAGTAGTGGGCAGGTTATGTGACAAGCATGTTGCTCTCTTGTTATCCCAATATGTAAGGGTCCATTTCGGGTTGTCCACATTCATTATCTCCGGTCGAGAGTCTCGATTGTTAGGACAATTTTGGACCAATTTGTGCCAGCTCATGTATACCATGATGGAGAGGAGCATTCCTTTCGATCCACAAGCTGACAGACAAACATAGATGGTAAACAATACAATGGTCTAGTTGCTTCCAGGATATTGCAGCCAACATCCTAAGTCATGGGATGATTAGTTACTTTATGTACAACCTATGTATAATTAAATCATGTATTCTTTCACTCAGGATTCGCCAGTTGAGACTTGTCTTGGGTATTTACCTAAGATCCCCTTGGACTTGCTATATGGGAAAGAGGTCAGGGAGAGAGATGCAACCCACAAGCTCATTCAGAGGATTCAATAGGCCAGTCAAGGAGAAAATGGAGAAAGATGTCATCCTAGATCAAATACCGAGGACTTCACGTAAGAATGACATTACTTATCTTCGAGTACGCCCAAAGGGTACATAGTTCAGCAAAGCATGGTTGATCAAGAAGGAACGTGTGAGGGAGAAATCCCCTCACTTATCTGTTGATTGATGAAAGCTTTTGGTGGTCCAAAAATCTTTAAGTGGGAATATGTGATCCAAAAAGGATTCATAGAAGGCTAATAACAACTCAGAACTTGTAGAGGCAACTCAGGACGCTCGGAATGGCCTCAACAGACAGAGAAAAAGGCAAAAATTCAAAGTTCTCAAAACTCAGCGAAAAATACATTATTGTGAAGAGTGCGTCGTAAGCTTTCTAACGGTGCAAACATCTCATCAAACAGAGTTATGGATCGAAAGATATTTGCAGTCAAAGTTTGGTCAACCTAGCCTAATCAGCAGGGGGATGAGTCAGCATCTGTATGGATGATGTCAGCATCTGTACAACACATGTGGCATGAGAAGAAGGTGACACATGCCATGCTGACATCAGCATGGTGACGTGGCAACACCAGAGGCTACCATGTGTCACCCAGTTTTGGTACTTTCAAACCAATCCGTGGACCAATAGGATTTTTCCACGTGGCGGTCTGTACGATCCGTAAAATGATGTGGCATGGTGAGTTGGCAATCCATATGATGATGTGGCACTGACACGACATGATGACATGGTTGTGGATGGCGTGGTTGAATGAGAGGCTGCCACGTGGCCTAATCAGGGGTTGCCACGTGGCAGGGGTAAAAAGCCCAATGACAGCCCGTATCCGATTTTTGAAAAAAAAAATGGATTGGCGGGTCCGCCAAATCTGGTGGACCATGCCAAATCCAACCACATTTTAATCGTTAGCGCCCTAGATAGAGACACCACCAAAATTGGTGGAACAACATTATATATATATATATATATATATATATATATATATATATATATATATATACATTGTTTCAACTATATAGCCAAAAGGGGGAGGCCCGCGGGTTTGACCCCGAGACCTCCTCCCCACACTACGCCTTAATACTCACGCCATAACCAACGGGCCAATGACCCATACTTTGTAATGATCGTCGACGTTTTTACTTAAGAGTTGAATCTGCTGAGCCCTAGGGGGAGGCGCGCGTGTGGTATGACATGGGCATGTAGTTCGAGGCAAGTACAGTGGTAATTATTGTAGGTTGCAGGGGCATGAAAACCAAGACAAATTTCTTCTTGGGCCTGGGAGTGCTAGAGTTAGATCGAGACTTGGAGACAATCGTTTTTGGGTAATTCGATGCCACGAATTTAGTGGTGTTGTATGTTTTCTAATTTGAGTATTATTTCTACAGGCTAATTTCAGAATGAGGTATACTTATGTATTTTGCCAAATTATTTTACTGAGTTAATGAAAAAGCCTACCCATTTGAGAGCAGGACCCGGAGACGTAGTTCACTAGGGATGAACTCCATTATCAAGTTTTTGTGTTCATATTTGATGCTTATGTTTCTTCATTATTGAGCTTTTCCTTATTTAATGGTGCACTTTAATTTATGCTCATTTAATGCAATTCTTTATAAGTCACTCGATGAAAAGATCCCGGATCAACCATAAAGACAAAGATCAAAAGATTTCATTTGCTAGATTGTAGTTAGAGGGCCATGCTTTAACTTGGTGGGAAAGTCATATGGGAACACTTAGGCTGGAGGGTGATCCACTAGCAATTATGTGGTAGGACCCTCATCAAGTTCCAATTATACCCTATCGTGTATGTAGAGGACCAATGGATTCGGTGGCACTACTTCAGGCAGAGGCATGGGTAGAGTGTACAAGAGTACACCATTGAGTTCAGGAAGATGGCCACCATATTGGGTATCTCTCCCAATAACCCATATGTACTCCTCAAGTATTTGGGGGCTTTACACAGTCATCCATGAAATCAGGTGATGCTCTTCAATCCAAGGACAATGGATGAGGCCTGTGTATAGGCACAATACCTAGAAAACATAGGCCAAAAGAAGGGGCATCCAAGTGGTTCGAAGCAAAAAGAGCACAAGGAAGCTTCTAAGGAGGGGAAGAAGAAGTGGAAAGGGGGAAAAGATAAGAAGAAAACAAACACTACACATCAGAGCAAATATCCTAGCAACCATTGCAATCATTACAACATTGATGGCCACACCGAGGAAAAATGCTAGAAATTGCATCTAGAGTTGAACTCGAAGAACCGCAAGAAGGACAGAACGAAAAAAAATCTTTTAGCCATAGATTCAAGAAATCAGGTTGAGAGTAGCTCGGATGCGGATGAAAATAATGTATGTGCATCTATGCAGAAGGAGGTGAATTTGAGTAGCCTTCATCACTAGGAAGATAAGGAGATGACTAAGCTCTTCCACATTAAGATTCAGGTCAAGAAGACCAAGATAGATGCTCTGTTCGACTCTAGTTCACTGGATAAACTCCTATCAATGGATCTGGTCAACAAGCTTGGATTGGAGGTTCACGATCATCCTAGCCCCTATCCATTGAGTTGGGTAAACAAGGATACTGAGATAAAGGTAATGAAACATTGTAAGATTAAATTTGCTACAAGTGTTGATTTTATTGATGAAGTGGAATTGGTCGTAGTACCCCTTGATGTATGTGGAGTAGTGTTTGGAAGCCCTTACATGTATATGAGGGATGCAATCTTCATGTAGAGAGCCAACCAGTACCAATAGATCAAGGATGGGAAGTTCTACATCAACAACATGCATAAAGGCAAGTCAAAGATCTCACTGGTAAGTGCCAACCAAGCCAAGAAGTTAATTAGTTCTAGTAAGAAATATGTTTTGCTTTTCTCAAGAGAAAAACAGTATGATGATGAATCAATGAGAGTGAAGGAATCCTTAGAGGGGTGTACTAAAGAGCATAAACATTAGTGGGAGGAGTTGCTACAAGAATACAAAGGAGTGTTCAAGGAGCCTAAAGGGTTACCACCCAAGAGGGATGTGGAGCACGAAATATAGTTATTTCCAGACTCCCCATTGTTGAATATTGGGCTATATAGACAGCCTGTTCTAGAAGCGAATGAAGTGAAGAAGCAATTGCAATAGTTGTTGGAGCAGGGTGTGATTCGACCAAGTACCTCACCTTGTGGGTCACCCATCATAATTGTTCCCAAGAAAGATGGGACTTGGAGAATGTGTATCAATTACGGAGCATTGAACAAGATTACACTAAAGAATCGATACCCTCTGCCAAAGATCGATGATATGTTGGACCAACTGCAACATTCCAAGTACTTCACTAAGTTGGATTTGTAATCATGATATCACTAGGTACGAGTCAAAGAAGAAGATACTTGGAAGACTACCTTCAAGACAAGGCAAGGTTTGTATGAGTGGTTGTTTATTCCATTCGGTTTATGTAATGCATCGACTACGTTTATGAGACTAATGAATGATGTTTTATGCCCTTATCTAGATTCATTTGTTATTGTCTATTTGGATGATATACCAGTTTATAGTGCTACTTGAGAGGAACACATCTCACATCTTATGCAGGTGTTAGAGACTATGAAGAAGCACCAACTATTGGACAATCTCAAGAAATGCGAGTTTTCTCAATAGTCTTTGGTGTATCTGAGGTATGTGATCAGTGTAGGCAAGTTCAATATAGATCCCGCCAAGATGGAGGCCATCATTAAATGGCTAGTTTGTACAAATTACACATAATTTAGGAGCTTTGTTGGGGCAACACAATACTTGCGGAAGTTCATAACTTCATTTTCAACAGTAGTTGCACCACTCCACACCATAACAATGAGTGATAAGAGTTTCCAGTGGGGGAAGAATCAACAAAAGGATTTTGATGAGCTAAAAAGAAAGATCGGTCAAGCACCAGTGCTCGCGCTACCAAACTTGTAGAAGCCCTTTGAAGTGGAGACCGATGCAAGTGGGTATGCCACGAGAGCAATTTTGATGCAAGGAGGAAGGCTTATATGTTATCATTTTGAAGTATGTCATGGAGTGGTTATCAACTACCCTACCTATGACAAGGAGATATATGCCTTGGTATAAGCTGTCAAAAAGTGGAAGCACTATCTAATGGGCAAGGAGACCATCATCCACACAGATCACTAGTTGCTCCAGTATTTGCAGGCCTAGAGTAAGCTACAATAAACCCATCGCTACAAATGGATGGGGTTCTTACAACAATTTCATTTGGTCATAAAGTATAAGAAGGGCAACACAAATAAGTTGGCAGACATGCTTTCACGACCACCCACATCCAATATTATATCTTTGGAAACTTTGATGCACTTGGAGCCTTTTACCCACGATGCATACATAGAGACATACTTAGAAGATGAGGACTACGAGGAGGTGTTTCAGCAACTGCAGGGCCAAATTCATATAGAAGAAGGTGACAACAAGGATGATTATCATTTCCATAATGGTCTACTCTACAAGCTCGACAAGCTTTGTGTTCCTAAAGGTGAACGATTGCAGCTTATCAGAGAGGCTCACACCTCCAAGGTTGCAGGACATTTTGGTGTTGGGAAGACAGTTTCCAACTTACATAGGTACATGTACTAGCCCAAAATGTAAGAAGATGTAGCACAATATACGAGAGGATGTATAATTTGTTGTACCAATAATCCCAGTAACATGAAGCAAGGTCTATACCATTCCTTTCCTATACCCAATCGACCTTGGGAAAGTATTTTCATGGATTTTGTGGGAGGTTTACCAACAACCAGGAAGGGACATGACTATCTATTTGTGGTAGTTGACGGGTTCAACAAAATGTGCATTCTCATGCCTTGTAAAAAGACCATCAACGAACAAGAAGCAATAAACAAGTTCTTTGAATAGGTCTGGGTGCACTTTGGGATACTAAGGAGCATCATATTAGAGAAGGATACTAGATTTCTTAGTGTATTTTGGACGACATTGTGGGAAAAGATGGACACTAAGTTGAAGAGGTCTACAACATTCCATCCATAGACAAATGGGCAGATGGAAGTAGTTAACAAGACTTTGGTGCAATTTTTGAGGGTTTACAATCAGAAACATTCGAAGACCCTGGGATGAAAATATGATCTATACACAACACTCTTATAACAATATAGTCCACACTTCTACTGGTAAGTCACCTTTTGAAACTTGCTTTGGGTATTTGCCACCTTCACCCTTATATGTGTATATGGACAACAAGGAGGAGTGAAGGAGGACCTCACAAGAGATGCATTAAAAGCAAAAATGATTGTTGAGAAGATCAGGCAGATCCATTTGCAAGTACAAGAGACACTAAAGAAGTCACAAGAAAAGTACAAGGATAGACATTACCAACACAAAACAAAGAGAACATTTAGAGTGGGAGACAAAGTATGGTTACAACTGGATAAGGAAAGGCTTCATGGTCCTGGTAAGAAGATCAAGGCTATGCGATATGGTCCTTTTGAGGTATTTGAAAAGGTGGGAGTTAATGCCTACAAACACAATCTACCCCCATACATGAATATTAACTATCTACCCCCATACATACACATTAACTCAATAGTGAGTGTGGAGAATCTCAAACTCTATGAGCCTTCCGTGTTGGATCAGAAGGAGGAGCAGGTCCTACCTTCCATAGAGGACTTAGCATCGGATGCTCAAGTAGAGTTAGCAGAGGACACAGTTTTGCAGAAGCGGTCTAGAACTATAAGATAGGGGCAACATGACCTTTGGCATATTGGGTCGAAAGGATAACTTCCAGGTAAAGCAAAGTGGTACTCCAGGGAGAATGTAGAGGAAAAATTTCCTCACCTCATTCAGTAAGGCTTTTGGAGATTAAAAACCTCCGTAAATGGGGAGGTATGATCAGGATTGGATCATTATATTATTTGTCATCTGTACCGATGCTTTCAGAGTTGAAAAAATTGGAGGAATTAGCTTGTAGGGTCATTTTAGTGGTAGGTCCCAGTTTGGAAAATTGGGGTCCGAAACATTCCAGAGCCATTTGAGGCATTAAACGATGTTTGTTTGGGGTTCCGATCTTCAAAACTTATGATCACCCCCTTGAAAGTGTTCTACACTTAGAGACCTTTCCAATGGTGTAGACTGTGCGTCAATCGAAGTTTGTATTGAAAAGTTATGCCTCCCGTAAGTTGACCTATCGTGTTGACCACCATGGTATGAGGGGATGCCATGTCAGCCCCCATTACTCATGCATATGGGGCTAGCCACATGAGGAATTTCAAGAAGATTCTAGAAGGATCAAATCCCTACCACAATTGAGGGTTGAATAAGTAAAAAACCTACCCTAGATGGCTATCGAGCTATATTAAATACTGGGCCACTAGGAGGAGAAGGGGTTCCATTCTATGCTATTGTATTTTGTTCCATAGCAGAGGAGAACAACTTGGAGTGGGAAATTAGAGTGCATAAATGAAGGAGTTAATGTTATGTAACAACCTAACAAGCCATAGGTCTCAAGTAACTCCACATAGAGTACCTTCTCCTTTGTACTTGCATTATTTTCATACCAGAGAAAAGAGAGCAAAACTACCTCACCTTCTAGCCGGATCCTCATAAGGGTTTCGTAGAGCAAATATTTGTGTTATCTTGTGGATGGTGCGTGATTGCACTTTACTGTTCTCTATTTTCCGCATTTTATCTATTTCATGCATAAGGAGAAAATCAGTAACTAAATATTCTGGAATCTAAAGGAATTTAACCTTCAAAATGTAGATTTCAATTTTATTTATCAGATCTGTTATAATGAACTATTCCGGTGGAATATCCAAACTATTTACAAATAAACTATAAAAAGGGTCTCCCCAATTTTACTCATACAAAAATCAATAAATCAATAAACTCTGGATAATTAGTGAGATACCATTCTTAAATTTATTAATGACTTGGAAATTTGAAATGATGTATATTCTATTGATATATAAGACTCCATGCTTCATCAAAACTAATTTGCTCTTAGTGATTTTTGTGTTTGCGCCGCCAATATTACTAAGTTTAAATTGCCATTGAATTTTCATATTTACATTCATGGTGAAAAATGTTTAAAAGGGACGAACGAAGCCTATGAATATCGAGTTGATCTAAAAGAAATGAAAGAAACATTACTAAATAGATGTCCCGATCAAAAGGTCAATTACTCGGCAAGGTGTTTATTTTTAAATAAATTAAAACGAAGAAATTTGGTTCTATGTCCGTGTTTGTCAATCTGGTAGATTCTAGTGGGTCAAATAAATGGAGAGTAAAGCGTTGGCATCACCTACACCCATATGGAAAAAAACAAAAGACTTAGCATAGCAAAGCACTAACATATACATACGTGTCAAAGCTGCCATTAGAGTTGCAAAGGCTAAGAAGACCACGCGCATACTTGTTGAAGGAGACTTGTTTCCGAGGGAAGTTGACACAACACAACATTCGGGAGGTTTTACATATTTAACAGATATATGTTTATGCTTTTTCCAGGCGGCGGAGGGCAAATATGATCTGAAGGAGGCCGGAGCCATTTTTTTTCTCGTTATTTATTTATTTGTTTGGTGTTTGGAAGGAAATAGGGAGGGAGATGGTTTTGTGGGAGCTGACATTGGTCACGGCCTACGTGCTTGGTCTGAAGAGAACCTACAAGCTCGCCCTCAGACTTCAACGCCGACTCATCTCTCCCCGTCATGCTACACTCAGACAATTCGTTCACAGGTACTCTCCTCTCCTCTCGTTTGAACCTACTCTTTCTTTCTCAGTAATAAATTCCTACTCTTTCTTTCTCTCAGTAATAAATTCCTACTCTGCAGACTGCTAGGATCTTTAAGTTGTTCGATCTCATAAATTAATTGCCGTTACGCGTCTCTCGTTTTCCATTCCATTTGGTCAGATCAGAAAAGATTAAGCTTTGTGTACAGTACAGTAAAGAAAAAGAAAACATTACTTGTACAATGGGCATCCGGATAGTAGGTCAGCGGGTGAATAATTATGCAATACCTATTATTTTTTCAGAATCAGCGATACCGGGGGTATTGTGGGTATCTTTAGTAGGTTTTGCAGAATATGGCGATCGCTTATTTTATCCCCATCCTCGTAGAACACCAATAGCACACTCAATGTGGGTTGCTGTTTAGCAGTGTAATCAAGATCGCGTTTTAATACTTGCGGATATGTGGCTCAAGGGCGGGATGGAGTGGGGGTCATTCATATTCATACAAGAGTAAAATCAGCTCAGCTAGATTACCATAACACGATAAGTTACAAGCTTTGGAATTACCAGTAATCCCAGTAGGTGACCTCTAGAATTACCAAGTTTTATTTCGTCTGGATAAGCTGGCGAGGTTGCTTTGACGCCATGATTATCTCTCACTTCCGCTGTACCTGCTGATTGCAAATCATAGTCTGATAGAAATGTGGATGGCATCGGCAATGAATCCTCAGAAACCAAAGTCTGACAGACATGTGGATGGCATCGGCAATGAATCCCCAGAAACAGAAAAATCATACAATTGGATGACCCACACAACCATGCTTTTCCCTTTCATTATTGATAACACTAACCCGAGCACTAGCAGACTGTAGTCTTGCAAGCTAGAAACTTACATGCAAATTCATGAGGAAATACGCTAGTATTAATTCTTAGTCACCTGGTTCGTGTTCGTGGTCGAGTTCGGCAAGCTTGGAGTTCGCCAAAAAATCGATAGTCAGATTTTTGGGGATAAAATTAGGCATTAAGTTTGACATAGTACAGAATTTGAAAAAATAAAAAATATATATTCAATACTCTTATTATAAGTTTATCATACATGATAGAAATGAAAATAACATACCAACATGATTAATCATGAAACACATATATTTTAAAAACACATTGTCTTGTTCAAAAGCTAAAAACATGTTCATGAAAGTTTGAAACATAGCATTAAAGACATGAACATAACATTAAAAAGTTTTACAAAATTCGACGTGCAAAAAGAAAACTAGAACAAGAACACAAGTTTCATTCTTGATGTTCCCGTGGCCTACTTGTTACATCAAAAACCTCTATGTCATCAAGAGCAGTAGGGGCAGTAAAACCACTAGAAGCATGATCACCATTGAATTCAGCACTAACTGAGGCTCTATCACTCTCAATGCCAAGATCATCTCCATCTTCTGGTGCATATGGAACAGGACTGAGCCACGGAGTAGAAGAATTGGATGAGTCTTTAGCCACATTCTTTAAATCCAACTGCAGGTTATTGCGAACATAAACAAGATCTTCTAATTTTCCAGATAACAATCTATTTCTTTTTTTGGAATGAATATGGTTAAAGGAACTCCAATTCCTTTCACAAGCTGATGCACTTGATCCCTGGCTCAAGACACAGATTGCAAAATTTTGCAATTCTGGGGAACCTGATCCATAAAATTCCCCCCATATTGCTCCAACAACTTTAGTCCTATCATACTTTGCTGATTTGGTTCCAAATACCGCTTCTTGTAAATACCGCTTCTTGTAATCTGTATGCTTTGAGCTGAGATCTAACAGAATATGCAATTGATGGATCTGGAAGTAGCTTGTCAATAGCCTCATAAAGTCCACTCATGATTTCGTCATCCTGATGTCTTGATATTCCAAACAATCTAGGGTCTAAATAGCAACCTGCTGCATGTAAAGGACTATGCATCATCTTCCATCTTTGATCAATTACCTCCCATATCTCCTGGTAATTAGCTTCCACATTATCAAAAGCAGTTGCAATGGCTTCCTTGCAACGATCCATGCCCTCATAAATAAAACCTATAGAAGGTTTGTCTCCATCAACCATGCGGAGTACATTAACAATTGGATTACACATTTTTAAAACTTTGTCAGCATTTTCCCAAAAGCTATTGTTGAGCACTATTTGTTCCACATTTTTTCCTTTTGATTCTTTTGAAAGGTGAGATCTCTCCCACTCAATATTGCAGAAAATAACTCTTAGGCTTGTTTTTTCCTCAACAACTCTTTTGTAATATAAAATGTAGCAAACCTTGTATCACAAGGCCTCAAACAACTCTCTAGTTGCATTTTTTCTGTATATGCTCAAAGTGAGACGATGGTTGATGATAAAATTTGCAATTGTTTTTCCTCTGCGAATTGCCTCATTGACCCATGGAAATTTGGCTAAATCATGAAGCAATAAATCCAAGCAGTGAGTTGCACAAGGGGTCCAATAAATCTTTGTGTACTTCTCCATAATCATATTTCTTGCACCAACACAATTTGAGGCACCATCTGTGATAACTTGGACAACATTTTCCTCCCCATCCTCATCAATTGCTTCATCCAAAATTCTGAAAATAAATTCTGATGTCTTCACTTCGTCCATTGCATTAAGTGCTTTCAAAAAATATACCCCTTGAGGGGAATAAACCAACACATTGATCAATGGACGATGACACAAGTCTGACCAGCCATCACTCAAAATCGTACAACCTGTATGCTTCCAAGACTGTCTAATGTCATCCAACTTGTTTGTCACTCTGTCCTTTGTTTTGCTGAACAAAGTGGTCCTTAAAGCCTCGGATCCAGGAGGAACATACCCCTTGCCAAAATCAATGGCCTTATTGAATATATTTTTAAAATATGGACTCCTGGCCACATTGAATGGAATTGCACATGCATAAAAAAATTCGGCAATGACATCATCAACTTCTTGTTTTTCAATAGGTTTCCAAAATTAGTTTAATGTTTTGGTTCCACCTGTTTTTGCTAGGGCATAACTTGAGCCACCCATGTTTGATGAAGAATGAATGGTGTTTGATGAAGACATGGCAATCTCCCTTTCAATCCGCTGCCTCTTCATATCCGTTTTTCCCTTTTCTACATTTGATTTATTGTATTCTTTCTCCACTGCATCTTTCTGCTCATTAGATATCTTTGTGCATGCTTCCACACCACCTCCACTACCATTACTGATTCCAAGGAGGTGGTCCATTGCCCTTGTTAAAGAGCCATTGAAGTTATGTCCACATAACTGACAGAGAAGACTATTTCCTTCTTTCTTGACATGTTTCCATGCCTCTGCTGTAGATTTTGGAGGTGCCATTGATGACTGAATGAAGGTTATGCAATTGTAATTTTTTTATGTACAGTAATTAGATTTTATGTATAGTTCTACTTCTGAGTTTTAAAAATTAAAATTCTAAATTGATAAAAAAAAATACTTTGATAATTATAAAAAATATATCAGTATGTAACTATGATAAAATTTTTGTAACTATATCAATATATGTCAGTATTTTTTTGTCTATGATATATCAGTTACAAAAAAATACTGATATAAAAAGTTCAACAGTTTAGACACTGATAAATTATGATAAAATAAACACATATATCAGTATATATTAATTTTTTTGTAACTAAAGTCTAAGTCTATGATATATGAATATATATTATTTTTTTTGTAACTATGATAAATCTATTTAATTTTTTATGTTGCATATATCGTTTTTATTTTATTAACAAATAATAAATATTAAACATTATAGCATTTAAAAAAAGAATACCTGCAAACTCTGCAAGGTCAACGGGACTTGACCTTGGCCACTCGAGGAGTCAAGGTTACAAACTCTGTGCAGAATCGGGGTCTAGACTCCACAGTCCACTTGAGGTTACAACTTACAAACTCAACACTCAGACGTACATGGACCACTGTTACACTCGGGCGTATACGAACAACTGTTACAAACTCGACACTCGGGCGTACACGGACCACGGACCAATGCTTACACTCGGCCCTCGGCGTACATGGACCACTGCTTACACTCGACCCTCGGCGTACACAGACCATTGCTTACACTCGACCCGTCGACGTTACACAGTCCACTGCCCACTGCTTACACTCAGGGTCTCGGCGTTACACAGTCCACTGCCCACTGCTTACACTTGGGGTCTCGACGTTACACAGTCCATTGCCCACTGCTTAGACTCGGGGAATGGAGCATGATGGAGTCTGTCGCGTGGGGAATGGACACGAAAATGAAAGTTGACAGATAACTTGCGGCTTTTTTACCCAAAATTTCTAAACTAACGCGAATAAAATCGAACCTTAGACGAACTCCATCGATTAATTCGTTGTACTATATTGATTAAATTTGTGATTAAGTTCGCCGTACTTAATCGATTAAATTCGGGTCCCTAAAAAATTCGTCGATTTTCAAATTTTTTCAATGAAAATCGATGAACGCGGTGACCGTATTAATGTAGTTGTTTCCCAATAAAAGGGACAAGATATGGGGAGAGCTGAGGGAGTCTAGGGTGAAAACCGAGAGGAGTTGTTTCCAAACGTGCTGAATGTGTATCTTGTGGCTGAATGTTATCGAAACACATTTCGATGGCATAGAGGGTGTCGAGTTTTGGGAATTTTTTTGGTGGGTTTTACGTTGTGTAAGAAAATACATCGTCTGTCCCATGTGTTTGGGTTTATCCTGAGTATTTTATTGCTACAGAGTTTGCACTATCCTTGTACATGAGTGTTTTTCCTACAAGGATTGCATACTATGTGCGAACAACATATTGTCAAAAGGATTAGTATTTGTATGGCTAGGAAATGTTTCTCTGCCATACTTGTTTTCAAGGTACAGTAAAAGGTGTCTTTGACCATACCTTGATTGTTTCCAGGATCTTTCCCATTTGCAGACTATTAGGATCTCTGAGTTGTTCGAACTATTTCGAAACATGCAGTATGTGTACCTTGTCACTGAATGTTATTGAAAGACATTTTCTCCACGGGGTCTAGCTTGGGTGGTTAATACGAGAGGTTGTTGTCCTCCCCACCTAGGTTCAAATTCATCTTGTGACATGCTTACCCCTTGTGGGCCGATTTTCTTTGTGAGGAGTCGTATCAGGTGGATGGGGCCAGGTCCCTGGGTGACTTTGACGGATTTGATGGCCACTTAACCAAGATTTGATTCCACAAGTCAAAGGGTGAAATTCCTGATGTTGACCGGAGGCATCTCAAACAAAAAAAAACATGTTTTGATGAACAAAGAGGGTGTTGAGTTTTAGGAATTTTTTTGGTGGCTTTTACATTGTGTAAGAAAAGACATCCACACTCCCATGTGTTTTGGTTTATACTAAGTATTTTAATGCTACAGAGTTTGTGCTACCCTTGTGCAGGACTGTTTTTCCTACAAGGATTGCATACCATGTGTGACTAGCATATTGCTGGAAGGATCACGGTGTTGTCTTGGCTAGTGTTGCTTCAAGGCTCTTGTAAATCAGATTGAGCCTTGATCTTGTTGAAATATTTATTATCTCTTTTGTATAAATCATCTTGTGATTATGCTATAGAATTTTCTGGATAAAACTGTGTATCAGGTTTCGAAACGTTCAATGTTTCGAGTGGACACTCCACCCATCATCATGGACATAAGAAGCTTGTATGGTGGAAAAGAGTGTTGAGGTTTGTATTTAAAGATTAAGAGAGGTAGGTGATTGTTGAGGGAAGGGGAGAGGGAAATGAATGAAAAAATAGTTGTTGAGAAGAAAGTAATAAAGGTAGATGAAAAATAATAATAAGAGGAGAAGGTGAAGTTAGTTGAAAAATAGGAACGAGAAATAGTATTAAAGAATTAAAATAGACGTTAAGGTAATGAGTTCAAAAAGGAGGGAAGAGGGGAGGATTCTTTGATAAGGGGAGTAAATTAGTATAACTATGGGATAAAAATGAATTAAATTTGAAATGAATTAAATTAAAATGAATTAAATTAAAAAGAATCAAAATAAAATGAATTGAATTAAAAAGAATTAAAATAAAATGAATTGAATTAAAATTAAAATAATATAAAAGGATTTGAATTAGGTAAAGCGAGATAAAACACCCAAGATATTAGAAAAAATGAGGCGGGGAGGTTAAAGGTAAAAAGAGATCAGAGAGATGAAGAGAAACGAAGCCAAGAGGGGAGCGGGAAGAAGCAGAAGAAGAAGAGAGGAGGAGGGGAAGGCTGGAGATGAATGGGAGCATCATGTACTTTTGTGGAGTGATTGATCATGGATATGTTAGCTAGTGTGATGCTAAGCTATTAATGACACTTTGCATCTATACCTATGGTGGTGGAATTAGTGATTGATTCTGAGCTTGTAGCTGTTGGGAGTAGTGATGAGTACTAGGGACATGGTTGTTGGATTCTCTTAGTTAGAGGGAGTTGAACATGATGTTACTCTTGCTTTAGGATTCTCTCAAATAGAGGGAGTTGACCATGATAAGGTTGTTGCTTCAGTTGTTGGTAGTTTTGAGGTGCATGAGAGGGATTAACATGTTCACATTTGATGATGACTCTTTCGTTGTTGTTGCCTTTTCCCTTGAGCTTGATATTTCAAGATCGATGAGTTGAGATGTATGCAGATTTCATCTTGTGCTTTGATGGGTCTAGACTCTAATCCACTTGTCTTGGTCTTGTATGGAGATGTGATTATCTTTGTAGGATGTCCCGAGCAACTCTTGATGTGATGTATGAGTATTTTGGCTCGTGATGATGACTTTAGGAATGCTAGAGTTTTTGACAAGTTATTTTTGATGTCTTGTTCTAGAGTGATTTCAGAGTTCAACATGAAGTAGTGATCCAAGGTTATGTTCCTTTAGTTTCACAGAGGGTTGTTGTTCTTTTGGAGCCCCTAATCGAGGGTAAGAGAGAGTAGCTTGGTTTGATGGTGTAAACCAAGTTACCTTGTTGTATTCTTCTTGCATGTTCACCATCTAGAGGTTGAGTTGTAGATTGCTTGGTTGGTTACTTGGAGAGAGACACAACTTTGTGAGCAGTGATTGCTGAGATGCTGAGGTGTTAAGACCTGTACTTGTGAGTGTGACTCTTGCAAGGTAGGTATGATGTTCCATCATGATGGAGTAGTATTCTTTTAGCTTTATGGAGGCATTGTAGTTGTAGGTTGCAGTTTGAGAGGGAGTTGATCGCTATTACAGAAACCACTTTTCCCGGAGTGTTAATCTTTGCGGTTACTCCAAAAGTGTTTTCACCTTACTAGGAGAGCGATATATCTCCTAGTCCCTTGGTGATGCTTCTTGGACACATGGATGGCTTAGTTCAAGTGGATTCTTGACCTTGGTTAGAGTATCGGTATGGTGTCCTTGCCTAGGAGTTTGATACCCTAGTCAGCTTGTTGACTAACCCATTGGGTGCACACAATGGGGGAGTTGGTTGCTCGACTAGGAGAGGCACCTACTTAGGAGGAGGAGTGCTGGGTACTTAACCCTTGGAGTTTGGGACCATGTGATATGAGGTACATGGTGTATGTATGAGCCCTTGGTTGGTTCGTGATGGACATGCACATGTGGAGGTGACTTGCTCTTGATTTGGTAGATCTCGACTAGATGCTTATGTGGGTTTCTTCTTTGGAGCATTGGAGACCTTGTGAGTTAGGACAACATGTTACTTGCTTGGAGGATGCCTTGCACTATAAGAGGAGTGTTAGACAATCTGGAGGGGGGCACTGAGCCCTAGATGGCATTGGGTTGCTTGGATGCTTGCATGGAGGCTTGTAGTTGACTTGTGGATGCCTGGGTTGCAACAATGGTCATGTGGTGGAGTGGACATGAGGGAGCACATGGCTTAGGAGGAGTGATGGAGTTTGTGGGCTTGTGGTGGAGGAGCATGGATACATCTTGTGTAGCAACATCACCTTGGAGCCTTGATTATGTACAACGTCACCTTGGAGCTTAACATGTGTACCGTTGGAGTGTAGCACTTCACATGTGTGGGACTACTTGTTTGTAGTAGGTTGCTTGTAAGGGTTTAGGCCTACTTGTGTATTGTTGGCCTCCCTTACCTCTCATATACATACAGGAAGGAGATAGTCCTTCTTTCACTCTCTCATTGTTGTTCATCTTGCGTTTAAGATGGAGCGCTAGGGTTTCATGAGGAAACCCTAGGAAGGATGTGGTGAGAAGAGTGTTTTGATCTCTCTCTTGGGTTTTCATCTTTGTACTTTCTCTCTCTTCTCTTGGAGGCGCTAGGGTTTCTTGGAGCTTTTGGAGCATTTTGAATACTAGGGTCAGAGTTTCATCCCTCGAAGACTTGGAGATTAGGGTTTTGTGATTAAACCTAGGTGGTACTTGTTTGAAAGGAGAGAGAAGACGTCTTGCTTGGAGCCAAGAATCTTGCTAGTGTGATACTAGTTTGTGGAGTATCTTTTGTAGAGTTAGTTTTTTTCATGGTTTTCCCTAGCTAGGGTTTTGGAGAGCTAGAGGATTGTACTAGCCTTGGGATGAGGCTATGGTATGCACATGTATTTCATCTTTATACATATGTATGATTTTTCCAGGTGTCCAAACTGACTCAATTGCAGATTTTATTTTCAGCATTCATTATCTTCTTGATTTGGTAATTTCCAGCACTAGTTTTGTCATGCTGATTTGACAGAAGTAAAGGTTGAAATTGTTAAGTGTTTTAACATTAATGTAGAAGATAATAGAGCAGATTCACTACTATAAATCTGCATTAATTGCAGTGATTCCAGATCTGATTTTATGCTTGGAAAGTGTGCCCTAAGGTCTGAAACTTGTTGGCATGTGTTTGGTATCTATACTTTCGGATTGTCTAGTGGATTAGGGTCGAAGTGAATCGAAATATTGTCTGCTGTTTGCTGCTGTTATTTATATTTCAGATCAGCCCCAAGGTTGAATATTCATAGGGTTTGGATCCACGAAACCTTTGGTTTGAGATGAAATTTTTGAAGCTGGATTAATTGCCCCAATTCATGAAATTTCTACAGATAGGGCATGTGCAGTTTTTCCTTCATGTTAACCCTAACCCTCATCGATTTTAATAGTGCTGCTACCAACCAAAGTAAGTAACTATACATGTAGAAATCAGCATGAATGTCATCACTTACCTTCATTATTTGATGACGTAGCTTGTCGTTGATGGATCTGAGCCCATTTGATTCGATTCCCATTTTATTCAACCCTTGGTAGTAGATATAACCATTCCCTTGGCCACACTATACCTCCTTCCCAAAAGTTCAGCATAACATCCATACTTGGCCTTTTTGGTGTCCAAGCTTCAATTATCAATGTCATAGATAGGTTTGTTTTCCCTTGTTCATATCCAGGTCTCCAATTCGCCCTGCAAGCATGCCAGATAAGCTCTAATTCTATATTCAAATAACTCAATGCTCCATGGCTCCATACTACTTGGAATCTTGAAAACTTGTCTTATGGTTTCTACCTTGATTGGTATTGTAATTCCTGAATTTAGTTCCCATATTATCTTTTCCTTTAGGTCGTATGGCTTTGCTATGACGTACGACGAATTGAGTATTATGGTGGAACTCAGAGTGCATTTGGCTTGGTAAATACTCAAATAAAGCATTGGATCCTTTTTTCCTTGTCCTTTTTCTTCCAAGATTCCTATACACCATTTCTCATCATTGACCTTATTATTTGTTTCGAAAATACTGCATCTCTTATGTTGGCTTTCTGGTTCTTCTATTCTATACTTTTCTTTGTCCTTCTCGGCTCTTTTGATCCTCTCTTCTATGTAAATTCACACAAATGGCTAGGTTTTTCATTCGAATCCCTTCATTTCATGTAGTTATGATTTTCCATACTAATGTGATCTTTGGAATTGATATACCTCATTATCCTACTTTTCTTTGCCTTTTTTAGTGGTCTTTGCCATCATTTCTCGAGATTCATGCTTTATTCATAAATACTTGTCTTTACCTTGTGTTAGAAATATTATCAAGATTTTCCTATTTCCCTTCATTATGTTTGGAGAGTAAAAGCCCACTATTTTTTACTCAATTATACGAGAAGAATATATGTGTGTGTGTAAGATGAATGAATAATTAATGATGACTTTTACAATGAAGGCCCCATATAAATATTCCTTCATGAGGTGCCTTGATACCTTTCCATGAAGGGTTATGTATTTTACTTATTATTACTTTTTGTTGTTGTTGTAAGTATGTATAAATTACCTTTCAGAAGCAAAATTACAGTAGTGTCATGAGTATTTGGGACTGTGAGTGCTGAATTGCCCCGGAGGGACACCAATTCAGCCAGTGCCTCCAAAACCAAAAAAGATATTAGGTTTAATCATCTGGAATAGAATCGCCCCGTGGGGAAACCGATTCGTTCATGTCCGTACGACCTTCTAGAACAACTAGGACTGACTTGTGACAGGCAAAAAGAGAAATATCCAAAAGGACACTTGTAGAAGCATAAACAAAACACAAAACAAGCCATGCAGTCTGACACCTGTGTAGGTGTCGTAGCTCATGCAAACAGTTTGTTGCATGCCACGTTGTTTGCTGCTGGCGCTTGGAGAGTCGAAGCCAAGACCTCCGCCGAGTTGTCCCCTACTAGCGTTTGGAGAACCAGAGCCCAGACCACCTCTGAGGTCACTGGTGCACGGGATGCCTGGTCTGGGGAGTGTCGAGGGCCTTGCAAAGAGGATAGTATTTGCAGAATTTGCGTCCCTTTCTTGTCCAAAATTTCCAGACGGAACTGTAAGTCGTCCACATCCTTGCGGACCTCGAACACTAGGTCTTGCAGAATTGCTAGGCCGTCTTGAAATTTTGCGCAGGAGGCGCAGTCTGAACATGAGTGTGGCTAGTCCGATGGTTTCTCCAGGTGGGCGGAGGTGTCTTCCAGAGGAGACAGGGCCGGGGGTGGATGTGGCTCCGGCTCCAGAGCATAATTCTCTGGTGAATTTGGTGGGACGACCAATGCGGGTTGCGAGGAAGAGGCCAGGTCCGGGAGAAAAACCCAGTGAATTCCCTAGAAGGTTGAACCACTCAACTCGGCAGGCCCATGGTGAGGACAAAGGCGGGAGGCCGCTTTGGCTCTGAGAGGATTGGCTAGAGGAGGAAGGCGAAGAAGGCGGAGAGCTGTGCGATGGTGCTGGGGTAGGCTGAGGCCGGATGGCCATGCGAGGCTTGTTTTGATACCAAGTCGAGCCCTGCTTGGATTTCCCTCGAAGCCGCGGCATGATCGAAGCGAATAGAAGGTATGAAGGCTCGAAGAGATGGCTAACGAGACAGGTGAAAACCAGGGAAGAATGCAGATCGAGTGGTAGCTCTGCTGGGAAGAGGGAGAACAGATGGATGGACCAACCGAGGAGCGACATGATAAGAATAGTGCCGGAGAGGGAAGACGCACATGCGCATAGGTGACCACCATAAAGACTGCTCCATTGATTGGACGAGGAGATAGTGGGGAGCGCGCTCGAACAGTTAATGGCGCTCTGGCTGGAGTGAAGGCCGCGCATTTTCATAGTGTGGGAGGAGGGGAGGTGCATGCGCCAGTCACATGGCTGGTACTGCGCTGGCAGACGCCGTCCCCTTCGCTTGGACACCTGTATCCAACTAACACCCCATCCGAGGGAATTATTATTACTTATTATGTCCTATCTTAATATTACTTTTATTGTAAATTATTTTTTTATTTATTCCTTTTATATTTATTATTTATGTATATAACATTGCCTTTCCCTTTTGAAATGCTTTGTCCTCAAAGCAAGGGTAAAGAAGGAATTTTTGGCAAACTTTTCTATATCCCAATGCACATCTTCCTTTGGAAGGTTCTGCCATTTAATGAGGTACTCTTTAATGGTTCTAGAGTGAAGTTTCTTCTCCCTGGTGGCACTATTTGAGCTGATTGATGATGTTGCTGTATCCCAAGTCACATGGTTCGGGTTCGACAATGATTAGGTTTCGTTCGAATTCAATTTTTTTGATGAGGTTTGGATGATGTACGCCATCGAGTTCGTCTATATACATTTTCTATATATATTCATATAAAAATTGTATTAACTTTAAAATAAAATATAATATAAAATAGTAAGAAATCAACAATACTTAAACAATAGTAGTAACTGAGAGAGAATTTGACCATAGGGGGTTGTGGCTAGGGTTCTCCTAGTCGCATCTCGAAAACTTTGCTTCTTGCGTAGGTCTGTAGCGACAAACTTCTTCGTTTTTATTGCTGCGTCATGGAGTATGGTTTGGCTTGGGTATGTTGCCATCCTTTTCCTCTGACTGCCGTTTCACTGGAGCCTTTGTTACAGATGCGCGTGCCGTGGTTTTTGCAGTTCTTTCCGGTGGATGGAGGTGGGTTCTGCGCTTTGCAGATCGCGTTCTGGTTTTTACCTAGTGCGGCTTGGGTTATGCATCAAGTGGAGCGGCGGATCGACCATCGTGTGCGTGGATCTGGGTGCGGGTTTCATCCCATGGCGGATCCGCCAGTCTTGTGTGCGGATCATGATACATGCTTTGGTCTCTTGCTTGTTTTTCTCTCCTGGGTTTGCGGTTCCTCTTTTTGGTTTCGTTGGTTTGTTCAGGGTTTGATGTATGCTCAGATCTGGATCTATTTGGTGGTTGTTGTCGACTCTCTCTTCCTCATATCAGTCGGGCGGTTTGGCCAGAGCTTTGAGGTCTTTTCCTTGGGCGTGCAGTGTTTGGAGCCATGGCACTTTGAGGTCCTTCTGCGGGTGTGCAACTTCTGGGCTTCTCTTAGATGGTGTTTTGTTTGGGGAGGGTCTTCAATGGTGTCGCTGCTATCTGGTTCTGTTGATGTGAGAGCTTCATACCATTCTGACTTGGTCCATCTGGCTTTCGGATTTTTGTTGGGATTGCTTTTCCGGTGTTCTTTTTAGTGGCAGGGTTTCTTGTATTTGGTCCTTTTCTGGCCTATTTGTTTTACTTTTCCAGCTTTAAACATTGTATCTTTCATTATGGCTTCTCAGCTTGGTTATGGGCCCATTCGAGATTCCATTTTTCTAAACTCTTTACCCTTGATTGGGTTGTTGTGCTTAAGGCACCTACAAAATGTAATTTGGTTCTCTTCGGATGAATAGAATTACGCTTTTTTTCCGTGGAAAAAAAGTAAGAAATCAACATCAATAAACATAAAAAATGTTATGATGGACATAGAAACTGCAAGGATAGATTACGAGCTTAAGTCTTGACACGGGGTTTCAAGCTTGAGCTGTGGATTCGGTCAATGGCCATGAGGTTTGACGAACCTCAATTTTTTTTAGGTTCATTGAATTTCAAACTCAAGGTTGAAATTCGGCGAACCTTGTGACATAGGCTGCATTTGACTAGTAGTAGTTGACTGGTTTGTGATCTCTGACATGATATTGCTTCCAAACAAGGGAAGAATGCCGTGATTAAGAAAAAATTCCTTCAGATGAGAAACAACTAATACCACAATTTCATAAATTTTTGCAGGGTCTCCTCGTATCTCAAGCACTTTGTCATTTGCTAAAGCACATGCATAGGGTATATGTAGAATTAAAACTTCAAAGACTTAGTCCATAACATAATTCAGTCTCCAATAGATATTCACCAATAAAGCAAGAAAATCACATTCATGCAACTGGAACTATGAGCTGAAATACAAGACTAAGAAATCTGAGAAATATAGCAGCAGAAAAAATGAACAGTAGACAGCACATTAACCACACATTTGACACCAGAAATTCTGGGCAATGCCCCTGGAAAAACCCACAAGGGGAAAACCAGTCAAGAGGGATTCTTCTTATCGAGCTAAGAGAAATATATCAGAGCTTACAACAGCAAGTAACAATAGCATTAAATCTTGAAAAATTTGTGAACAGACCTCCTTTTTTTGCATGCTAAAGACTACACAAAACAGACCTCAAAATCTGCACTCAGATTTCAGTGGTTTGGTCTGCAAAATACAATCTTCATAACAGCAAATAACTCCTCAATTTCTGTGCACTATGACTACTTTTCTGCATTGATATTTGCACAACAAGACTCCTAGAAAATCGTGCCTCTCCTTTTGCCTCGATTTCTGAGCCCTCAAGCTGCTGTACGGCCCTCAAAACAGTGCTGTATGGTCTCTTTTTCACTGATGTACACTTCAGCATTCAATGCTGCATATTCTGGGAACGTGTGCCCTCCTTCGCTCTTGGAAAGTGCGCCCTCCTCTAGCTGTACGGACCTATCTCCCTCTTGGAAAGTGTACCCCTCTTGCTGTACGTACCTCTCTTCCTCTTGGAAAGTGCACCCTCCTCTTGCTGTTACTCTCTTCTCTATGAGCTCAATCTCTCTCTTGAAACTTGTGACTCTTCACCTTCCTGCTCAAGCTGTCCTTGAGAAAAGTGTGCCCCCTTCTCCTCTAGTGCTTCCTTTATGCATAATTTAATGTGTAACTGCCCTAACCCTTGGACTTCCAATGAGATTGACGGTCAAGATCAAATCTTGCCCTCATGAAATCAACAGTCGTGACTTAATCGTCTGTTGAGATCACTTAAGTCACTTAAGTGACCCACACCCTCATAAAGTCACTTTTACATATTAAAAAATTAAAAGGCTCAACTTGACTTTGTAAAATCACTTTATAAAAACACTTTATAAAGTCACTAGGGAGAAATATGCTCGGTCACTTCTGCTTGCTGGGCGCTGCCGATGCAGAAGTACCTCTGAGCTACCAAATCTAACAGTATATCCTCAACATGTATGTGTACTCGAGCCATGGTGCCTGACTTTTCTTGAATAGCCTTTATTGTTGAGCCATCCCTTCTGATTATACTTGAAGCCTGTGATTCTCTCACTAGTAGCATTCAAGTTCTAATTAATGGTCTGTCCCAACCAAGTTTTTTAGATGGACTATCTCCTTCAAGTACTTGATTTGAACCTTGAGCATGATCTAATATAGCTTGAGGGTTAATGATTAGCTTATGAACTTTAAGGATCCCATCCCTTGCTGGGGAAATTGGTGCATCTGATTCTCCCTTGGCCAACACCATCACCACACATCCAAAGCAATCACATGCTGTGAATCCTCCATCTAGAATTTGGATGCATGATCTAGTTCATCACAAAGTTTCTCGATTGTCTCTCCCCTGCAATCCATTATGCCACCACCCTTGCGAGTAGGAACAAGCAATTGAAACACATTTTGTCCAGGCCATCCGGGCCACTTAGTTTTATCAATAATCTCCATTCCATCATTTGCTATCGCTTCTTCTCCGCCTCTTTTCTTAGAGAGATTGACACACCTATACATTTTATTTGTGTCTGTTTGCTCCTATGTTTGTGTTTGTCGAGGTTCTCCCATGTCCTTTGTTCTTTCACTTGGTTATATTCTTGAGGTTTTGCAAATGTCCTTTTGTTCTTCTTCTTGCCCAATTTTTTGAAATTCAGGGTCTTGTTCATGAGAAAAGATATTTCTTAATTTTTTGCTTTGTATTTGCTTCACCTGTTGTATGTGATAGTCCAAATATGCACGTTTCTTCTTTCTTGCAATTTTCCTTGCCTCAGCTCTATCATTGACAATAGAGCATCCGACAACCATAGAAAAAGTGTGTTGATCTAAATCAGAGGATGATGAATAAGGAATACCACCAGATCCCCTCTCGTAGCATGATTTTCCGTTATCTGATTTGTGTTGCCTTTTGTTGTCATCAATGTTATTCTTTGGCATTTCATCAAGATATTTATCCTTTATTTCACATCGAGACTCACCATTTTCAGACTTGGTTTTTCCATTGGTTGTACAATTTGGGTCGGATTTAAAATCTAAGTCATTATCCTCTACTTTGCTCTCTTCATTTTTACCTTCTTTGCTGGGAATGCAGTCAACTCGATTTTTCCTGATCTCCTTGTTATTATCTTTTTCATGAGCAAGTTTCAGTTCAATGCATTCCTTATATTTGTCATATTGGTATTTTTCAAATGCTTTATTTATTGACTCATGGATACGATCAATGAGTTCATTCTTTAATTCGTCAAGAATGGTGGTTATAGCTCTAGAAGATGTATCCATGGTATATCCACAAAATGGTGGTGGTACCATTCACAATAAGAGTGTACACTGGTTTGGCTCTTGAAATTTTTATTGGGTTGGGTCAAAATAAATAAGTAAATAAATACATTTACCGGGTCCGCTAATTTTTTTTATCGGGTCTAGTAAAATTTTTTTATTGGGTTTGGTAAATAATTTTTACCTTGGTTGGGTAAATGTTTTTTACTGTGTATGTAATTTTTTTTACTGATTTGGGTAATTTTTTCTTATTGAGTTGAGTAATTTTTTTTTAGGGGGTCTTGGTAATTTTTTACCGAGTCTGGTTCTGATACCAATGGAGTGTAAAAGCCCACTATCGTTTACTCAATTATATGAGAAGAATCTCTCTCTCTCTCTCTCTCTCTCTCTCTATATATATATATATATATATATATATGAATGAATGAATAATTGGTGATGACTTTTACAATGAAGGCCCCATATAAATATTCCTTAAGGAGGTGCTTTGATACCTTTCCATTTAGGGTTATGTCTTTTAATTATTGTTATTTATTATGTCCTATCTTAATATTATTTTTATTGTAAATTGTTTATATGTTTATTCCTTTTATATTTATTATTTATGTATATAACAGGGTTATTGCCAATAGTCTCTTACATGAGTTTTCTCAATGCCTTGCCCTTTCATTTGCTCTTTTCTTATTCCTACATTATTCCTTTTTTAGTGTCCAAGCATCTCCAATGCTTTTGTGGTTATTTTGGGCACCCCCATGGAAAGATCCACATTGGCATCTTGTGGCCCTATACAAGAGCCACCCATTGGTCTTGGCAACCCCGATCAGGAGCTTCCAAAGTACGGGCCCAACAGGAGAGGCGACAGGGCGTAGGCATATCCATTAGCTATTGGAATGGAAATGGATCTTTTTGGTCATCGTCAAGCTTGATGTATGATGCTCTTGGGTCATCATGCATTCTCTTTGTCACCGAAACCCATGCTAGCCCTGTTCGGCCTCTCCTTGACATTACATGTTATCACTGGTTTTCAGCTTGTAGACAGTAAACAAAGTGTTCTGGTGGTGTTAGAGGTTTGTTAGTACAAATTTCTACCCTCCAATCTGAGCTGATAAACCTGTTATGACAACGGTAAAAACTTGGCTAATTAAAGGAGTAGGGCCCCAAATTGTCACTGACTGAACCCCTCTCCGTTTGGGCTAGTGCTTGCAAGCCTCAGGGGGGATTCCCTAGGCACAATGAAGCGCCTTGCTGCTGTCTTTAAGTTTGATTTCTGTGTATAAAACCTTAAGAACAGCCGCTGATATGTCTTGGACAACGTGCTAAATCTATTCAAAACACTTGAGAAAAATTACTTATTCACTTGGAGGGAACCTACAGGGTTAGCACAATGATAATAGACTGGAAAGAAGAAGAAAACTATTCAAAAAGATCAGAATTAAGTTTTAACCATAATGAATAGTTCAGAAAATGACATATCAGATCACAAATTTACCATAATATCACCAAGAAAGAGGTTTGAAGACTAACACACACTTCTTTATTGATGAAGCTTACAAGAGGACTGTTTGCACTGTTATCGCACGGTTTGTAGGAAAGGTTAAATAGCTTGAGTCAAAGGTAGAAACCGGCGTAACAGGAGCTTCCCCACCCACTGTCACCTCGATGGGGGGCTCTTTCTATTTAGGAGGGCAATTCCAAGGGAGACGTCCCCAAGTCAATCTGGATAAATGAAGGCTAATGAATAAAGGCCAAGTCAAAGGGAAAAGCCTTCCACAGATTGATGCCCGAGATAAGATAGTCACCAAGATATAACCACTGCTAATGCACCTGCTTGCGAGACAAAGACAAAGAAAACTAGAGTGTGCTTGCAGTGGATTAGTACTTCATAAAACCAATGACTATCTCTAATACATGAGCAATTAATAAATGCTATTATTGACGAAGTCGATGATGGCTAATAAAGCAATATCACTTCCCAATAAAAGCATAAAGGACAAATAGCATTCAATGTGTGCAATTTAAACCATGTATCATATTATTAATGCGTTAAATGTGTCAAATCAAGCTCATATATTATGCTGCCACGTCACTATATAATGTTGCTACAATAGGTATGACGTGGGGCTGAATCAAAGAGTGAATCAGATGACAAAGAGCCAAAACGTTTTGTCAATTAGCTTAGGAACATA
>ML776581.1:667499-682504 GCA_009831015.1 Picea engelmannii | reverse complement strand
AGGACAAATCTGGCTGAGAAGAAGAAGATGGGTCCTCCAGGACCATGCTCAGGTCGCTCCTGCTCTCGGTACTCCATGTCTAGGACCATGTGGGCCTCGAGACATGATCTCCTAGTTATCCCTAGATATCGGGGATAACATGCACCACACTTGGCAAGCCTACAACCGGTACAATGACTACTTTGCTCAAAGAGGAGCCACTAGACTAGAGAACAAGAGAGAAAAGAATGAGAGAGACACTATGCTGCTACTGCAACGATCCAACCAATAACCTCTGTGAAACATCCAATATATAGCTTAAGGAGCGCATATCTCAAGGAGAAGGAGAAGACACATTAGTGGTTAAATTTGGAGTCTAAGTGCATGAGAGAATGAGGTATGTGAAGAGTGTGAGATGAATGAGTGTGTGTGAGAGTTTGCATGGAGTTAATGCGCATGAAGGGAGGAGAATTACGCCCTAGAACTTAGGAGAGCGCCATGAGGAAGAAAGGGAGGAGTAATGAATGATAATGAATGTGAATTGGCTTTATGGAGTGAAAGAAACACATGGAGGCCAAATTTAGCTTTTTAATGCATGTCTTTTTGCTAAATTTGACAAAAGCATGAGTGAGTTATGGCTAAGAGAAAATTCGCCCTATTTTTTAGGGAATTACCTAATTTTTAGGAAAATACAGTTTAAACTCAACTGGAGGCAAATTTTAAGGAGGTGATGCATGGCAAGTGGAGGGGTGATTATACGGAGGAATATACGACTAAATTTAGGCTTAGTTATGCGACTCCCTTTTCTCAATTAATTATTTATTAAATGCTCATGTCATGGGAAAATGTGACCCATGCTAGGTGGATGCCACATCACAATGTAGCTCTGCCACATGTCGATCTCTGAGGGTGCCACTTGGCACTGCATGGACATTTCTAAAAATAGAATCTAGTTCCTAAATTTTAGGAAACTGTCCACATCACCGAGGATGACTGAGAGAACACCGCCACATGTCACTGTCTAAAAATAGAAAGTCGTCCGAATGCCCTTGACTTTATACTCATTGATCTCGTCTTTCCGCAAGGGATCCTAATATGCGATCGGAACTGACATGCGAGCCCTGGTGCTCAACTTGCTAAAAATAGTAAACTGTGCTACATCATCCCAGAAAAGATCCAAAAGACTCTGGATGTCTCAAGGACCAATGCTGTATGCTCAGAATATGAATCTGGAGCCTGGAGCAAAACCTGCTAAAAATAGAAAGCTCTTGCACGTCGCCTGGAAAAAGTGTCATCGGGCCTAGAATCATGCAAGGACTCATACTGTATGCTCAGAACTGCTCCAAATTGTCAAGAGAGCCACTCAAACCGTGTCTCCTAAATTTTAGCAACCCCTGTTGTATGTAAACATTTCTCTCAAAATGCATGGAAACTAAGTCAACTCTAACTCTGAACCAAGCAACCCTGTATCGATCATATACCTGTCTCTCGTGGGAACCAACCTCCTGCTCAACAAAAGTGCTAAACTCTGGGAGAATCTCATAATGCTGTCCAAAGGAATGCATGCTGGCTCTTAACCCTCCAGATTTTCAAGGGTGAAAATCTAGGGGTTAACAAGGTTCCAATGGAGTAGCTTGTTTAACTTGGGACTCCCTTCGGAGTAGATTTTCTATGGTAGCCTTAGATGAGTTGGCCAAATTTATGTGGATTCAGGTTAGTGGCATATCCCCTCTATCCAGAGACATCTACATCGCTATTTTCTATTTCCCACCAACCTCATCACCTTTTGTCGTCCATAATGATCCTGATGGAGACCCCTACACAAACTTATATACCGACATCACTCAATATTCAACGATTGGGGAGGTCATCCTCCTAGATGACTTTAATGCCCGCACCAAAGCTCTTTAGATTCCTCTCCACGATCGGTCTGAAGATGCTTTTTGAACTCAGGAGACGGATTCTGAGACAACAAGACTTCATAAATTGTCAAACGATGCTTTAAGGCCCATTACAACATATGGCAAGCACCTTTTACAGTTGGGGGAATGGCTTCCCTTGTTTCTTGGGTTCAAGTCACTTCACATGCTTCCCACACAACAGAGGAGCTAGTGTAGTTGACTATGTCAACTAGCTAGGACCTACTTCCTTGGGTGCGACACTTCTCCATAACTCCCATCCCCTCTTTGGTATCTACATATATGAGCTTGAGTCCTTTTAGCATGATCATATTTAGGACGGTGATGGGTGCCACCTCCACCAAGTATTGATTTTCTATCCTGCTATTTGATGGGCCTCCAAATTGTCAATTATATGGCCCATCCTACATCTACATTCAATACATTCTTACCCCTAAGTCACAACCTACATGAGAAAAATTCATCCTTTTGATAACCAATATGACTTGTTTATTTAGTTATATATGATTAACTTAATTCAAGTTGAAATGTGACATATGCTTGATGAATAATTTGTGGTTTTTATTATTGCATATGTTATATATGAAGTTTAATGTGATCTCCAAAGGTTAAGTGTAGGAAATCAAATTACCCAGACAAGATTGATCTCCTTTATTTATGGCTCCAGACAAACTTGATGACTGCTGAGATTTTTAAGGGATGATGCCCCCCCACCAAACAGGCTACACGATTTTAGGAAATAAACAGGCTGCATGATTTTAGGAGATTTTGGGACAACCTTCACCAATCAAGGGATTGATTGGAGGGATTAGATAGGATTCCTTTTCAAGTATAAGCATAGTTGATAGATTTAGCAAGTCTATTCTTGTGGATTGTAATTCAAATTTGGAAGTAATGCATATTTTTGGTACAAGTTTCTTGCTGTAAATAGTGTTTTTATCTAGAGGGATTCACTCCATTGCTAGCTTCAAGGTTTGGGCCAACTTTGAAGCTGCAATGGAGGCTGAATTCCCCGTATAGATTAGAAGGATGCTATTTTATTTTTTGTCAAGAGCTATAATTTTATTTCTGCATTTCCATTTCTTAAATTCCCGTACTTTCATTTCTAACATTCATCCTCTTGCATGAATTTCCTTTATTGTTTTTTCTTTATGGTTTGTCATTGCTTGCTGTTAGAATAGTTTAATTTCTGCACCTTTGCTTTCATTTCCTTTATGCACATTTACTTTATGGTCATTTTCTTTACTTCTCTCCCTTGCTCAGTATCTCAGCTCATCCTATGACTCCAATGTGCTCCTTCCTTGACACCATTGGCTGATTAGGTATCTTTATGATTGTTTCCTCCTTCCTCTCTTTTCAAGTGGCAATTGTTTGAACCTTTCTCTCTTTTCCTACAGACTTCCTGTAGAAACAATTCCTGTAAGATAGTTTAGCTTGGAATTTCTTCCATTCACTTCACTTCATTCATGATGGTACTTAATGCTAATATGATGGTATCGGTCTATGGTACTTTGTAAGGGGTTAGGAGCTTAAATAGGATCAATTCTTTCCAAATTTCCTTCCAACAAAGTGTGATTTTCCTTTATGCAATTTAGATTAATTTCCTTTCAGCAAAGTGTGATTTTCCTTTATGCAATTTAGATTAGTTTTCTTTTCAGTAAAGTGTGGTTTTCCTTTATGCAATTTAGATTAGTTTTCCTTTCAACAAGGTGTGATTTTACTTCAATAAAGTGTGATTAAAATAGCTTCCCTTCAACAATGTGTGATTTTAATTACTGCTCATTCATTTCATTTAGTTCAGTTGTTGCTTGCTTAAGTGATCTATTCCTCTTATGAAGTGCTCAGAGTGAGACCTAGGATATCATCAGTCCCAACCAAGGCTAAGGAAGTGGTAGTATCATTGCTACTATTTCGAGAGCAAAGGGTTTGGGGAGCTAAGAAATAGAAGTAAAGAGGCTGAAATTGGGCATCCCTTCTTGTTATTAGAATAATCTTTCAATTAGTTTACAACTTTCATTGCATTTGAATTTCAAGTTTCATTGTTCATTTTATTTCTTAGTTTCTACATTCTTATAGTTAGCATGTTTCAATTCTAAAGAAATAGTTGTCCTAGTGTAGTTTGCACATATAGTGCAAGTACCTCATAAGTTTGTACAAACCTGAAGTTGACATTTAAAGTGAGGAGTTCAACATTCGTGTTGCAATTCCTTGGTCCATCACTATTCGTTGACAATGTGGTACTCTTAGCCTCATCTCCAGGGGGGTTACAGAGAAAACTAGATGCTTTGGCACTTTTCTGTGATCTTTGATAGTTGATGGTCAACCTGGGTAAAACCAAGGTGATGATTCTTCCATGGGTTGAAGAAGGTTCTATTAGACCACCATTTCCTTTTCAAAGGAGAGTAGATTTAAATCGTTAACACTTATACTTATTTGGGGGTACAATTCTCAGGGCCTCACTTCAGTCTTCGACATGCTCTTCAACCTTGTGTAAACAAAGGTTATGGATCCTTAACTACTCTTGACAGATAGTGTTTCTGACATTGTTTTCAGGACATTCCATCCAAGATGTTTCTTATGGACTCCCTTATCTGACCCACAGTTCTTTATGGTTAAGAGGTTTGGGGGCCTTGTTTACTAGAGGCTAATTAGGCTTCAATTGAGTGAGTGCAGATCCTTCTCCTTTGATGCATCATCAGATGCAAGAAGATAGTACCCCAACACATCATCCTTGTAGAGTTTGGTGCCCGACCCTTCCGGCTTGAGACTATTTTCTTCCTGGTTTCACTTCTTTATCGCATTCAGAGTTTCGTCGATTTAGTGATGCGCCGCGACCGGTACTCGTATCTGGCCTATTACTCATCAGATTCCATTGTCTTATCTAACCCTTGTGGTCGCACTAGATGTTGGTTTGCATGGGTCTCAAACCTTTTGGAGTTTGTTGGTATTTTGATGGCTCGATTTCCTCCATTCAGATACTCCATGGATGCACCGAGCCACCTCCTACGTACGAGGTAGGAGTTGAATAGGATCATTAGGGATGGCATTTATAGACAGTTCGTACAAGTCACTTGGACAAACCCCCAAGGCGGTTTACGTCTAAAGATGGCCTTCTATGCTGAGCATTTCATAGAGGTGAGGGATGGATTCATTATCCAACCCCCATACATATCTCGTCATTGGGCACATTCTCTTCGTATCCCCCTAGGTCAGATCCAAGTGGGCCCACACATACAAGTGGGCCCACACATACTTCGAGTTGAGACAAACCACTAGACTATACAGACAAAGAGGATTTGCCAGCTGTGTCATCTTCGTGAGGTGGAGACAGAGGAGCACTTCATATTTTGCTGCCCCATTTATTATGAGATTTGTGGGAGATTTTATTGCTTGTTCAGGGGGATCCAAACCCTATCCAACTTCTTTTGGTACTCAGACTAGAGATGTCTAGCCCTTTACATGTAGGAGGCCCTAAGACTTCGTGGCGATATTCTCCAGCCTCATCCTAGACTAGATCTCACTCAGTAGATTACTTCCTTCTTTACGATGCTCCCATCAACTAGGGGAACCTAGAGACAGACTTATAGCAACATTGCTTTTGACTCTAGATCGATGCGGACCAGAGGGACCATTCCCCCTCCCCAAAGACCTCAGAGACATTACCAGACCAGATCCCTTACCAACATGCAAACGAGATCACTTAGACATTAGAGGTAGGTTACTTCTTCCAAACAACAACACAGTAGGTGGTCTAGATCTTCCCCCAACTCTTCTTGGGGACACCATTCTATCTTGATTTTTCTCCATTTGGCCTAAGATGTTAGGAGAGATAGATCTAGTGGACCATGATTTAGTTCTTGGATCCCTTCCCTCTGTACATATCCCTCCCTTTGCGGACACTGGAGTCGAGGGTTTTCCATGGTATAACTTAGACCTCATGCTTTACTTTACTTTATAGGAGACATTTTGGTACTCTTGCTCTGTATCGACATCGTTGCACTCAACAGTCCCATTGACCTACTTTGTGGTCATTTGTTGGACATTAATATAATTATCTTATCTTATACTTGTTTGTTCATTAGTCCCCCTCCATTGATTTCTGGATTTATCTTCCTTGTTCTTTTGATACCTATGGTTCATTTCTGATAGCAAGTACCTTCCTTTTAGCAATTCTTGTTCACCTTTTTTCATACTATTAGTCATTATTCTATCTTTAAAATCTCAACAATAATCAAACAATATTGTTCCATCTCTTTAACAAATAGCCAAATCTTAAAATTCTAACTTGTATCCTTAGCCATCTTCTTCATCCTTTCTATCATATCCTTTCTTTCCTCTCCAAAGTTCCTTCCATTGGGGTATTGTTGGTACTATCCCCTAGTTTGATTATGATAACTCTTTTGGGTTGCTCTCTGATGTCTTTCTTTTTTCTTGTGGGTTGTCTTTTCCATCAAGACTCTTTCCATTGGAATATTGTGGGTATCATTACTCAATTTGATATTTGATGGATTCTTCCAGGCTAGTTCTTGATAACACACTTGGAGCTTGCAGGGTCATTTTTTTGCATTGTAGCTCTTTCCATCGAGATATTACTAGTATCATCCTTTAGCTTGATATCTGATGGATTTTCTAGGCCAACCCTTGTTAACGACCTCAACACTCCTTGATCGGATATTGCCATTAGATCACCTTCGATCGAGAATTCCCTTGGACCTTTTCTATCCCTTTCCTCTAATGCGGCTATTTCTGTGTTGGTTCTTTGATTGATGTTAGTGCATGATTGATTTTTTCTATTGGATTCCCTTCCATTGGGGCAATGACTCTTCAAGGTTGATATATTTGACAAAAACCTTTGATCCATATTGTTCATGGCCATACTAATCCATTAGATCACCTTCCATTGGGACTTCCTATCTTTGATGGCTGTTCTATGCTTATTTCCAATGTCGACACCTTCGAACTTTGGATTTCTCATGACCATTTATTCTCTTCAGGGGTTCCCTTTACTTAGGAGTCCACTGTGTAAGCCATGGGTGTCTTGATGCTCTCGACAATTCCTCCCGATTTTTCAAAAACTCTTAACCTATAACATGTCTAGACTTGGTCCTCGAACATGCAATATTCTTCCATCCAACCCTTTTTTGTTTGTATATTCTATCAATAACAAATTCTTGTATAAAAAAAACCCATAAAATTTCATACCTTTTTCAGATACCTGGTTTCTTTTTGTGCTCCCATTTGACCTCTGTTGTTCCTTATCAGGTCGGGCATTGCCTTGTCCAATCCTTTGATACTTGACATCCCCCTCTGCATTGAATTGGTACCTTCATCCTTTATGGGTTAGGTTGGGGTTATCCCCAACCTTCTCATGTGCTTCAATGATAGAATGTTCTCAATCGAGATGTACTTACTTGGTTGATATATAGTAATCCTTCCAAGCTTTCTAGTTTCGTTGATGCATTCTTATATAATTTCTTCAACTTGTATAGTCCTAGTCAGCCATAGTTCAACTTTTCTACCTTATCGTTTTTCTCGCTATCATGCAAGAGGACCAATAGTCCTTCCTTGAACTCGTGCTTTTTTAATTCGTTGTCATGATATCTCCTTATTCTTCCCTTTTCCATAAAATTTGCTTGAATTGTGACCATAATTTGTTTTTATCTAGATTTTCTAATTTTTCCAAGTTCTTCTTCATTGATTCTTTTATTTCCAATCTTTCTTCAATTGCTATCCTTAAAGAAGGAACCCAATATTCCATTGGCATTAATGGTTTTTTACCAAATACTAGTATGAATGGTGTATGTCTTGAACTTTTTCTTCATTCAATTCTATATGCCCATAATGCTCCATGTATTTTGTTAGCCCAATCTGACTTCAAATCACATACCTTGGTTAGAATAGATACCAATATTTTTGCACCAAGAGAAACGAGGTGAGGTGCATTCTGCAATCCAATATTGAAGAGATTGCAATGCATGTCCCATTCGTCTGTCTGTAACACTAACTTCAACATATGCCAACCCAATATAATATATTTTACAAAACTTAAAATATTGTAATAATAAATTTAATGTGAACTAAATAATAACAATTCACAAATATATATATATATATATATATATATATATATATATATATATATATATATATATATATATATAACACTATAAAAATGAAATCATATAAACTATTAAAAGAAGAGGAATCTAAGGCAATTCTGTTTGGCACCATTCCTAACTTTTTTTTATGAACCCACAATATCAATAGTGAGTTGCAATATATATATATATATATATATAAGCACATCCGTGTAGATCCATCTTAACTGAGTTTTTTTTAAGCACTGTGAGGTTTCCATCTCAATTGTTTTTTTTTTTATCCTTGTTGGTGTTTAATAGATCCGGAGTTAAGATGGATCTATGTTGGTATTAGTGCTTTCAGCATGTCCATTTTCTCTTCGGTAGTAATGGCTACTCATATTATAAGTTATTTTGAAACTACCCATCCATTGTTTTATAATCTTTGTAGTAAAGCGAGTGCCTTTATATGATGTGATTTGGATTGGATATCCAAATATGCATAATACTGATTCATATAATAGTTTGGTAGTTTTTTTTTCAAGGAAAACCTCGTGGGGAACCCCCTGGGCACTTTCCCACATTTTGTAGATGGTTGCTAGTGTAAACTTGTTGGCACTGATTACAATGCTTGACCTAGTAGGGACATATAGTGAGGCACACAACAGATGCAGCCAGCCTGGGGGATTGACCCAGAGACCTCTTGTATCAAGGTCAAGGCACTCAACCACTTGAGCTAGCTCACTGGACTAAAATTTTGGTAGTTACTATTATCACTGTCGGAAACTCTCCTAGGCTGTAAGTCAGAGATGCCTGGTAACTTAATCTTTTTGGAAACTATTTTATCAATAATAGGTGTGGGTTTGGATCAAGATGAATATCTTAATCTCTGGATTGTATCTTCAAGACAATCTAACTATATTCATGCACTACAAGGCCTTCAAGAGCTATTTATCAAATAGATTTGTATAACAAACGGATAAGAAAACCAATCAGTTAACCAAAACATACATAAACCATATATATGATGGATCAACAAACTAGCCAAAGATGCTTATGATTCTTGCTTAACAATCAAAAGTAAGATGACAGTTACCATAGGACCATTAAACAGAGACAAAAGAACGAATTCCACTCATATGCATAGACAAAGATGAAGGAGGGTCTGACAATAACAAATGAATGAAGCTTGCAGGCTTGATATATTAAAGAAAATGTCTTTCATACAAAAACAGTAGAATATAGTACTCAAAATCGAACTCTTAGTTCATCTTCTGTCTTCAGCTTTATAGCTTTACAATACAGTTTTTAGATCCTAAAAGAATGGATCAGATATGCTAAAGATAGAAAGTCAAAACTAAATTGCAAAAGATAAGGAATTATCCTCAAAATGAGGTCAATTCAACATTTCATGGTCTTTAGATCTTGTAGAGTCCTTCTGCAGTGCAGAATAGCCTTTCAATGCTGATTGATGACTCTTCCAAGAGATAGAATTCGAATTTGCTGAGTTGTGCAAAAATTCTAATTTGTTGCCACCAAAATAAGTACCAAAACCAACTTGGATACCTTTTCTAATCCTTATACACCAAAAATGGATTTTGAATTTGACTCTATAATTCAACATCTATCCATTACAAGTGTTTTCAAATGATTCGGATTAGTAAAACCTCGATCTGTGTAAAATTTAGCTTTTTCTGGCCAGTGACAGGTTTCGGTGGTTAACATAGTTACCTTGTTGTCTTTGTTCTATGGCTCTTGCTTCTGCCCATTTGGTGAACAAATAAGTTGTGACAATGATATATTTATATTGTGTTTCTTTGGCTGGCACAAAGGATCCAATAAAATCTATTCCTCAATGCTCAATTGGTTGCATTAATAATATTGGGTTTAGTTCATTGTAGTCCCTATTTTGGGGTTTATTCCTTCTTTTTGGCATTGTTCGCATTTCTTGACTTGGTTAAAATAGCCTTTGACTAATGTGGGCCACCACAATCTTGCACATAATATCTTTTGTGTTGTACTCATAGTTGAAAAATGTCCTCTTGCTACTCCATGGTGGGCTTCTTGAATCAGCTATTCAATGTTTGATGGTTGAAGACATCTTTTCATAATCTGTATGTGCCTAATCTATATAAATTGTATGTGCCTAATCTATATAAATTGCACTCGACTTCTTCTTCGTGCAATGTCTATTCTTTTTCTCTCCTTGTTTCTCTTTTTCTCCATTATCTATTCTTAACCAGTGATTATGTCCCACATGGTTGTCACACATGGGATTTTCCAAGTTTACAAAAATTTCAAATTCACGTTCTTGGAAAAAACATCAAACATTTTCGTGCTCGATGATTAATGTAAAAATTAAATTTACTTGCTAGTAAATAGTGTCTAAACTTTTGTTCTATGTATATCATACCTAAAGCTTCTCTTTTCGTGGTGTTGTAGTTACTTTTTATGGTTGAAACTTTCCTAGTTGTATAGTATATCAGGTAGTCCATACCCATCTCTCCTAGTTGTGTTAAGATTGCTTCAATAGCTATCCCTGATGCATCCACATGCACATGAAAGATCTAATGCATCCACATACACACGAAAGATCTCGTTCCAATCAGGGCACCTTAGTATTGGTGCATTGATGATCTTGTCTTTCAATGTTTCAAACCCTTATTGGCATTCCTCTATCTATTTAAATGGTCTTTCCTTTTTCAATAGCAACTCCATTAGGTGGGCCATTTTAACATATCCTTTGACAAACTTTTCGTAATACTGTTGAGAAGTTGGTGCAAGCTTTACTTGAGGCCAAGGTCAACCTCACATTGTAATCATTATTATTGTGTTTCTAGGTTTGGCTTAAAGATGACCTAGTCAACACTTATTTACTATATTCATAGGTGGTTAAGGTTGACCTAGTGAACATAGTGGGCCCATAACTCCTCTCGCGGAAAATGCCCCACCCTTTGAGTTATGTACAAATACTTAACTCAACTATCATTTGTAACATCATTCTTTATACAAGTGATTCATTCTTTAGCCTATAGGCACCATATCGAGCGTCACATTCTATTGTTCTTGTGTGATTTCTCTCTAAGGCACACTTGCTTGTTTCTCTTTATTGTGCACTAGTGTTGATTTATCTTTTTCCCTAGTGCTGGTTTATCTTCTCTTTGTGCAGATATAAAGTTTGTTGGTGGTTCCATTCGATCTTCTCTCTCTCTCTCTTGTGACTCTCAACATCATAGTGGGTGTGAACCTCCCTTACTTTATTCAATAGTTGATCCAAAGAGTTTTGTTTAGAGGCATTCCCCCAAGGGTTGCAGATCTAGGGTTTTTGGATTTTTGTTTTTGTTTGCTTTTTTCTCGGGTTTTTCTTGGGTTGTAAACCCTTTGTCAAGGGCATATTTCAATAGCTGATCTAGAGATTTTTGACTAGTGACAATCACCTACGGGTTGTAGAACTAGGTTTTTGAATGATCTCTTATTTTAGGAATTGTCGTGGCTCTCTCTCTAGTGCACTAGTGCCGATTTACTATTGCTGGTTAAAATCTACATTGTTTTGGCATGATATAGTTGCTATTGATATTTCTTTTGGCGTTGGTTCATCACCCTGGAGCATAAAACTCATTGTTGCAACTATCAGACTGATTTTCAAGTCGTGTGGGCCTGGTTTAGTCTGATATGTGGGCTAACTTGGTGATTGATCGGCCCTTAATCCATGTTGGTCACATTTTAGTTTGTCGACATCTCATCCTTTGTTCATCAACATGCTTTTATGAGCGATTTATAGTTCGTGTATGTTTTTCTTTTTGGGTTGAAGTGTGTTGTTCAGTAGATTTGACCCTCAAAATTGGGTACCCTAGCACCAAATCAACGTAGAATCTTGTGCCCACTCTTCTCCTTTGTTGCATGATTTCTAGAAATGGTTGGTACCTTTTCACTTAGGTCTATAAAGGTGAATTTTGAAAGACCTTACAAAGGATTCTTGTTTCTTGTTGAACCTATGGACTAACAATGAATATTTGCCAGGCTAATGGTGCTGATTATGATATTTAGGCAAAGCACATAATTCCCTTCTTTGGAGCAAGAGTTTGTGATTGTACCTTGTGAAAACCTTCCTCCTAATGTTCAAGGTACAATCACATTAGTTTCACATTTCAACATGTTTCAAATCTGGATCAAGTACATGTGCCTGCATTCCGGTATTTTGTCTATATGATCCTTCTACTAACGTTATTTTTGATGAAGTCCTTATGAATGAACCTTGCCACTTCTGGAGACATTCTTTATGTTCCAAAAGTTGTTGTTTTTACAGTGGATGCTTCGATTTATTGTGATGTGGGGCATGGTTCTTAGCTATTGGTTCATATTGACATTTGCACCCCTATGACTAATTATTCTTAATGGGGGACCTACGTGCTACCTCACTTTCTTTGATGTCGTTTCTACTCATAGGTTGATATGATCTGCCCCACTATTTTTTATCGATGATTCTTCCACGGATGAGTCTCAACCTATTATGGTGGATCACTTCTTTTCACATTATGATGTTGGTCCTCTTTGGATGTACTATATTTGGCAACTCCATTTTCAAGGATAGCTTGAGCCACTCTTTGTACCTTTAGCCAATTAACATGCTGATTAGCATGCTTTAGTGGATCTTCTTCTATACCTTTGCGAGAGGCCACCTTCACCAGATTGACCTTCACCAGATTGTGGAATCATGTTGGTGTGGGAAAGGTATTCAGGGGGTATTATATGTGAAATTTTCATTTATATGGTCCACGTTTAGCATTGAGGGGGGGTTGTGATGTAATGCTCTTTTTCCAAGGCCTCCCTCTTGATTAAGGGAAGATGTTGTGCATAAGGTTGTCCTTATTTTGAGCTAGTTATTCACATAAACCCACTCTTAGTATTTGAGTTGAGTGTCCATAAATCCACCGTTAGTTATATTGCAACAAGATATATTCGGCTTGGGTATCCATAAACCTTGTCAGTTATATTGCAACAAGATATATTCGACTTGGGTATCCATAAACCCACTCTTAGTTGTATTCAAGTTGGGTACCCATAAAACCACTCTTAGTTGTATTTAAGTTGGGTACCCATAAACCCACTCTTAGTTTTGTTGAAATGTTGTAACTTCGAAGAATATTCTAATTATAATTGAGTTATTATCTTATAGATCAAATCCCCTTTTGTGGATTTATCATGTCGGGTCTTGTATAAGACCAAATCCCCTTTTGTGGATTTGTCAAACCATAGTTATATGGTGGTGTTTGTAAAGTTGGCCCCTGGGATATAATAAGTGGTTTTAACCACTATTGGGAGAAGTCGGCCCTACTTGATGAAGAGACATAACCCTAGTGCCTCCTCAACTAGTATTTATAAGTGAGGAGGGCGCCTCATTTGTTTACTCACTCACTGACACTTCTAGTGCGCATCTTTTGAAGGTAGTTGCAGTTGCAAGAAGAAGGAGAGAGAGGCGCATGCTCAGTCCTATTCTTTTCTTGGTGGTTTGGTCTTAAGTCTTTGAGGAAGTTTTCGCTGGGATTTCTCCCCCATGAGGGTTTCCCAGGATAAAATGTTGTGTACCTTGTGATTGTGTTTCTTTCAGTGATCCTTCTTATGCTGTTATGCTCTAGTAAATTGAAAAGAACTTAATAACAACTCTAAATTTAACATGGTATTAGAGCTTGACTGAATAGAGCACCTTTCACTGGGTATCCAAAAACGTCACTGTTGTCGTTCAAGAAAATAAGGGATTTTTATTGGAAAGGAATTTCTAACTAAAAACCATCTAGAAAAGTGCGCCCTATCCTAGCGCATCTTTTCGCAGCTTGAGCGCACCTTTTCAGTGGCCAGAGCCTTCGGAAAGTCAAACCCTAGTTTTGACTGGTAGCGGAAAACCAGGAAATCAGAGCCAGTGCTAGAAGTACCAGTCCAGATTTGCGCAGGTCAAGTTTCAAGGTGTAAAACTTGAAATTTTTGAAAAAAGACAGCTCCAACCTACTCGCCTCAGCCCAGCGCATCTTCTGGTAAGTTAAGATTCATTTTCTGAGCACTTTCAGTTTTTAGTCATTTTCCTAGCTCCAGGTCAAGATGTTTGCAAGCACCAAGCTTGTTGACAAGTTAGAAGGTGTGGAAAACTTTCATGCTTGGAAGTATAGAATTGGACTCATTCTTGAAGAGAACGACCTTGCAAAATTCATGAAAGAAAATGTACTAGAACCCGAAGAAGATGCAGCCAAAGAGAAGTACAAGAAGGATATAGTTAGGGCCAAAAGGATCATTGCAGACTCCATTAAAGATCACTTGATCCCTCAAGTATCTTCCAAGAATACTCCAAAATAAATGTTTGATGCCCTAACCAGAATGTATGAAGGAAAGAACATCAACCAGAAGATGAACTTGAGAACCCAACTCAAGAATACAAATATGCAGAAAGGAGAAACAATTCAAGACTATTTCTCTAGGGTTGCTCATTTCAAAGAACAATTAGAAGCAATTGGAGACAACTTGGATGAAGATGAACTCATCATGACAACACTTAATGGTCTCACAAGACCCTGGGATGCCTTCACCCAAACTATCTGTGCAAGAAAAGAGAAACTCCAATTTGATAGTCTATGGCAAGAATGTGTTCAAGAAGAAGTAAGAGTAGCCAACTGAGAAGCCGTACTATTAAGGGATGAAGATCAAGTCCTAAATGCTCATGCTAAAGGAGGAAATAAAATGTCTCATTTCCAAAAGGAGACCCATCTTCATAAAGAATCTCACACCCCAAAGAGATTCACCTATAAAGAATCTCACCCTCCAAGGAGATTCCAAAAATATCGTAAGGGTCAAAGAAAAGAAAAAGATTTCTCCTCTTAACAATGTTATCATTGTGATAAGATGGGACATGTTGCCGCCTTATACACACCTTTGGGAGACGTGGAAGAAATCTTCAATCCACTCGGTGTGTCCTTGGGGGCAAGTGAGAGTTAAGGTGCTGTCACCTAATCCTCAACTCCTCCGTCTAGGCCAACTCCTAGCG
>ML776581.1:632330-644290 GCA_009831015.1 Picea engelmannii | reverse complement strand
TTTTTTGCAATTGATTCAACATTCTATATGTTTTATATATATATATGCATCAAAATATATATTTTTTATGTATTATATAAAAAACGCTCCCGAAAACGCTTCGCTCCCGACGATTTTTGAAAATATGCGCTTCCCGCTCTCGCTCCCGCTCCCGCTTCCCGCTCCCGCTCCGCGCTCCCAACAGCCTTGAGTCTAAGTCCTCTTTGAGTAATTGATCAAAACAACCTTCAAAACCTATTCTTTGACCTTCCTACTAACTATTCCTAACCCTAGAATAGCCTAACCTACTAACAATATTGCTGCTATTACTAAGGTAAGCTACAACCATTAAATGCAACATTAAAAGCTTATAAAAGAAATTGAAAAGGCTGATTTATACATTGTCTTGTTTGCTTCTATCAAATGCTAGTATTATGATTTCAATGTTTAATGATTCTTAATCATTTTGAAGCTATTTCAAGGCATTTAATGTGAAGTATTGCCCTATATATATTGCTGTTATAATTTTATGTTTACTTCATCATATTCAGCAAAATTGCTTTTATCAAGAAAGTCTATGGTTTTATGAAGTACTAACTAGCAAGTGTGCTTGCAAATATATATAGTTTCTTGTTGCTTTGTTTCGGGCAGGTACACTTTGATACATTATCATTTCATTGGTTATAAAATCGGGACTTTCTGATCGGTGGTGACTTGTGAGAGGGGATCCTTATCTAGCCATTTTAACCTTGCCTTCTCAAACCCTCCGGTCACTGGGGACGTCTCCCCTGGGCCTACCACCCTAAATAGAAAGAGATCCTATTGAGATGACAGTGATAGGATTAGTCTCCAGTTACGCCAATTTTCTCTCCTTTAACCTTTCCTTCTATCAAAGTACAAATTGTGCGATAACATTTTGGCACCGTTGCCGGGGAACACCGAGTCAATATTCCTCAAACAACACTTTTTCGGTAAGCCTTTATCCAAAGAACTCTTCTTACAAGCTTACCTGGCGACTCCACTAAGGGTGATTCCCTTATTTCTTTGATAATTTCAAGAAAATTATCTGGCGAGTCCACAGTGCACAAGGAGGTACACCAGCCCTCCCAAATCCTTTAGAAGAAAGCCTCCTCGAAACTCTCCTGTAGTAAAATCACTTTTCGGAGGCAATCTTCCCTTAAACACAATGTCTAGCACGGGAACTCAGACCTCTATTCCAAACTAAGCCAATAACCAAAAACAATGGCCATCCAATCTTTTCAAACTGCTAGACATGACAGCCATACCAGGCTACCCTAGGAAAATGCCCCCCAAGTATGAAAAATGGTTGCCTAAATTCATCGGTAATGATGCAATCAGTGCCAAGGATCACATGAGCAATTTCTGGGCATTCTTCCAGCTTCATCCCATTAGTAATGATGCTAAAGATTTGGGTATGAAATTGTTCTATGCTACCCTCCATGATGACGCAAGGTGTTGGTACAATGGCCTTCTTGACGACAATATTAAAACCATGGATAAGTTAGAAGAAGTCTTCCTCAAACGATGAAGTATCAAAGAAGACCCCAATATGCTACTGATAAGGTTGACTAACCTTCTGAAATAGGAGAATGAGACCATTAGAGAATTCCACAACAAGTTTGAAACCCTGTTGCAAAAAATTCCTGTGACATCATCCGTCTCCTAGTTTCCTTTTGTTCATTTATACCAAAGCCTTTACCGGTCAACTAGGGTATCTCCTCAGAAACAAAAACCCTCAAACGATCCAAGAAGCCCAAGAAGTAGCCACAAGGATCGAAGACAACCTTTTATCATCCAAGTTGAACCTTTCTCAGCCTTGAGAGTTAGGATGGACACTAAACCTAAGATAGTGCACAATGCTGAACCTACCTCAGACATTAGTGCTATCTTGGCTAAGTTACAACTAACTGTAGATGGTATAGTAAAAAATCAAGAGCTAATGATGAATAGGATTGTCAACCTAGAGAGTACTCAACAACAAGCCCCTAGGGTTCCGTACAAGGGTCAATTCCAGAAAGGGAACCAAGTTTTCAGACCAAAGAATGATCAAGAGGTTCCAAATACTTTAGCCCCAGCAAATGTGGTGGATGAAAACCCTTGGTGCCTGCAATGTAGTGAGTCACACCGGGAACATGAATGTCCTTACAAAAATGGAAGCTATGACCAAGTAAACATAATGGACCATACCATAGAGAACCCCCAAATCTGCCTTAATATTTCCCTTGAGGAACATCAAGAGGGCATAAAGGAAGCAACAAGGAGGGCTAGGATGGAGGTGATAAATAACCTGGACCAAGAATCAAGAGAAAGGTTGAAAAAGCAAGAATTCCAAGTATATACTAGAAAAAAGAAATTGAACCAACCTATCTCTGCTGGTCCTGCAGTATCCCAAACAAGACCTCCACCTATGAACATTCTCCTTCCCAAAAATCTTCCCAAGGTTGAAAGAGTGGACTTAAACTTTGACCTTGAAGGGGCGTTAGCCAAGATGCATGTAACCATCCCCTTAAGAGAACTCATCAAGGTACCATCCATCAAAGAAAGATCAGATGGACCAATGGACCCTCCTATTATGCTACAAGCTGATCACTTTAGGGTCCAGTATGATGAACACCCACCTTTCTTCATGACCTTATTGATAAATAACAAGTTCCTTAACAACTGTATGCTGGATTCAGGGGCAGGTGCCAACATGATGTCTCTAAAGGTCATGCAACAATTGGGCCTAAAGGTCACACGACCCTACAAGAATGTGTGTAGATTTGAGTCTAGAGCCATACCCACACATGGGGTAATTGAGAATGTGGAAGTATGTCTTGGAAGATACCCCGAAAGAGTGATCCATATGGACATTGTAGTAGTAGATGTCCTCGATGCGTGGGGAATGCTGTTGTCCAGGAAATTTTCTGCAATGCTGGGAGGCAATTTAGAGATGGACCTCACTTATATCAATGTGCCTATGAACAATGGAACGATAAGTCGTCTCTTGAATGTGCCAATGACCAAATCGATGTGCGAGAAATTACTGACCACATCAAGACTAATGAAGCACATGAGCCAATAGAGGGTCCTCCTGAATTTTCTCCTGATGATATACCTTTTGCTACTGAGGAAGACTTTGATTAGATACAATGTCCGAAGAAGGAAGATTATCAACAACTCCTGAACAAGTATAAAGACAAGGAAGTTGGGTTTGTCAAGTTGTTAAAGAAAGGAGAAGATAACGTATTGATCCAACCATCCCAACAAGAAGTTTTCACAGTAGAATCCACCCTCCTCCCTCTACACAGTACACCGGGGTTGTTCAAGAAACAACCAAGTTCAGAACTAGAGATTACAGAGAGGGAGACATAGTATGGATGTGGGACACGAAGAAGGGAGAGCCTACTAATGTCAAAGGAAATGCACAATTTTGGCTTGGACCCTTCAGAATTGGAATAAAGTCAGTCAATGATGCCTACTATTTGTTTACATTGGAAGGAAGAAGGCACCTCCTCAAACCCCATTGAGGGGTAGAGACTTGACTTCACAGGTAAGTGCAGGTAAGTAGGTAGGCATCTGCATTCATTGTATATACCATTTGCATTTCATGCTAGAGTAGTTTGTATTTCCATTTGTACATATGCTTGTTTTCATTTTCTGCACTATATATATATATGAATCGGGGGTGATATCACCACCCCAAATGATTGCTAATAGTCATATGTTGAGATCAAGCAAGTCACAGGTTATGCCAGAGATGCTGAGGTTCTCATGCGCTCTATGGTGAGCACATGGAGTTGGAGCCAGATGTTATCCCCTAGCCTAGGGATAACTAAGGAGATTATGTCTCGAGGCCCACAGGTCCTAGACATGGAGTATCGAGAGCCAGATCGACTTGAGCATGGCCTTGGAGGGCCCATCCTTTTCTTTTTCAGCGCCTCCACTTTGTCAGAAACAACATCATCCATCACATCGGCCTGGTCTTGCAGCAGAGATGGGTTTTGCTCCATGAGGTAATGAGTCCGGGTATCATGGTGTGTGTCACTCGGATCCTCAAAACTTTTGAATATGTGCATTTAGCCCTTGAGATGCTTCGCCCAGGGATCCTCGAGAAAGCAATAAGAAGCTTCTCAGCAAGAAATAGAGGGATCCATAAAAAATAATAAATCAAGACCTAGTTGGAGGATAGGGGGTCTCATCATGAGCCAACCTATTAGGTCCATGGGCATGTAGTGGTATGACACTACCAACAACTGGTCACCACGCCAGGGTAGTGGCTCTTGGTGGCATAGCCAAGAGAAAGGGGGTCTCATCACGAGCCAACCTTCTCATTTCTGTGAAATGCTTGTGGGTAACATTGCCACCACTGGTCACCACGCTAGGGCAGTGTCCCCTAACTAGCCTCTTGAAAGAAAAAAACAATAAAAATAAAATTTAAAAGGCATGAATGAGCTTGGAAACATTTGCATCCATGACAAGGTGCAACTCACCCTCTTCAGAGGCACCCACAGGTAAGCCATACATTTCCTTGCTATCACTACACCCATTGCCCAAACATCCCTTACCACCTCATCCACTCACATGGCCTGGATTTGTCTTCACCCGGGAACATACCACATCCAATGAGCACTAGCCGAATAGGATGTCCTAGCATCCCCTCCAAACCTAGCTTGTAGAATAGCATAACGTCTTTGAGCACTTGTCCGGGTAAAGGGGGTTTCATGCACATGTTTAAATAACTTGATGATTGCAACACTTTAATATCCATTGCTTCATCTTAGCCGATTTTACTTCATCATTGAGTTAAAGAGGGAGGAAATCTACTAAGGCGTAGGGTTACCTACACCTTAGTAGCTAGTTTTCCCCTTAGGGTTTGATAATTGGAGCCTTGGGTTACCAACACTCCAATCTATCAATCTCTCGTCTTTAACTCTTTTGTTATCATTTTTCTTCAACATTTGCTGCCGCATTATTGACTCCATTTGCCCTAAAAGCACTAGTCTAAGTCCTCTTTGAGTAATTGATCAAAACAACCTTCAAAACCTATTCTTTGACCTTCCTACTAACTATTCCTAACCCTAGAATAGCCTAACCTACTAACAATATTGCTGCTGTTACTAAAGTAAGCTACAACCATTAAATGCAGCATTAAAAGCTTAAGCAATTGAAAAGGCTGATTTATACATTGTCTTGTTTGCTTCTATCAAATGCTAGTATTATGATTTCAATGTTTAATGATTCGTAGTCATTTTGAAGCTATTTCAAGGCATTTAATGTGAAGTATTGCCCTATATATATTGCTGTTATAATTTTATGTTTACTTCATCATATTCAGCAAAATTTCTTTTATCAAGAAAGTCTATGGTTTTATGAAGTACTAACCAGCAAGTGTGCTTGCAAATATATATAGTTTCTTGTTGCTTTGTTTCGGGCAGGTACACTTTGATACATTATCATTTCATTGGTTATAAAACCGGGACTTTCGAATCGGTGGTGACTTGTGAGAGGGGATCCTTATCTAGCCATTTTAACCTTGCCTCCTCAAACCCTCAGATCACCAAGGATGTCTCCCCTGGGCCTACCACCCTAAATAGAAAGAGACATCCTATTGAGGTGACAGTGATAAGATTAGTCTCTAGTTACGCCAATTTGCTCTCCTTTAACCTTTCCTTCTATCAAAGTACAAATTGTGCGATAATATTTTGGCGCCGTTGCCGGGGAATACTGAGTCAATATTCCTCAAACGACACTTTTTCGGTAAGCCTTTATCCAAAGAACTCTTCTTACAAGCTTACCTGGCGACTCCACTAAGGGTGATTCCCTTATTTCATGAGAGGTCATCATTTGCTCCCACCATACTTACCACCTTTCATCTTTTTCTCGCTCATCCATCCCATTACACTGGTTTGGGCATTGGGTTGGCCGAATATCTAAGGGTTGTACCTTACCTTGTGGGAAGAAGGGGCTAAAGGCCCAGAGGGTAAAAGTAGCTGGCAAAAGATAAAAGCCAAAAGAATGAGACCTTGAGATGCTTCGCCTAGGGATCCTCGAGAAAGCAATAAGAAGCTTCTCAGCAAGAAACAGAGGGACCCATAAAAAATAATAAATCAATACCTAGTTGGAGGATAGGGGGTCTCATCACGAGCTAGCCTTTTAGGTCCACGGGCATTTAGCGGTATGACACTACCGACAACTGGTCACCATGCTAGGGTAGTGGCTCTTGGTGGCATAGCCAAGAGAAAGGGGGTCTCATCACGAGCCAGCCTTCTCATTTCCATGAAATGCTTGTGGGTAACATTGCCACCATTGGTCACCAGGCCAGGGTAGTGTCCCCTAACTAGCCTCTTGAAAGAAAAAAACAATAAGAATAAAAGATAAAAGGCATGAATGGGCTTGGAAACATTTGCATCCATGGCAAGGTGCAACTCACCCTCTTCAGAAGCACCCATAGGTAAGCCATACATTTCCCTACTATCACTGCACCCATTGCCCATACATCCCTTACCACCTCATCCACTCACATGCCTTGGATTTGTCTTCACGCTGAAACATCCCACATCCAATGAGCACTAGCCCAATAGGACGTCCTAGCATCTCCTCCAAACCTGGCTTGTAGAATAGCATAACGTCTTTGAGCACTTGTCCGGGTAAAGGGTGTTTCGTGTGTTGATTTTTCTATATGTTAGGTTAAGCATGAAGTTCATTCCATTTTTTCATTTAACCATAACCATAAATGTTGCAAAAACCAAGATCACAAGAAGAAGCACCATGCACAAGAACACAAAATGTATCCTGGGAAACCCTTCTCAACAAGGGAAGAAAACCTAGCCAAATCCTTTGCTATATTCTTCAAGAGAAAGACCTTCACCACCAAGAAAGACCTAGCACACAAGAGGGTGCTCAAACCCTAGAACTCTAGCGCCCAAGAGAGGTGCACACCTTTTACCAAAGAAGTGTACTTGCTGAAATTTCCAAAACACACAAGAAATATATGTTTCCACAATGGGTATTTTACCTTTACTTATACTAACCTAAACCTGTCAACGTAAGTGTCTATTGGCTCAACAGGGCCGACCTCTCTAAGTCACATTATAATAATAATTATTATTATATTATAATTAATATTAACCAGATTAATTATCTTTTACATTTATTATTAATCACATTAAGGTGGGGCTGGCCTGTACCCTATACATAACAATTAGGGTTATAGGCAGGTCTGACTCTTGAACAATATATAGCAAAGGATTTGATACACCCACTAGTGCTCATCCACTAGGGGCACATCCATAGGGATGCCATATCTCTAGCTCACTGCATTACATAGAAGAACCAAATCTTCACACGTTCACCTGTGCTCGTCCATAGGCACGTCCACTCTACAGATCTTCTTTCCCATTGCCTCACACAGGAGAATCATCTGGAGTCTTCTCGTCAACTCTACTGCTTAGAGGAGGCTAATACATCATCTTCATTCTTGTTCACATGACGATGCACCCAGCACTTTGGGATTTCACACGCTCACCTTGTGCTCAGCCACAGGCACGTCTAACTCAACAGATCGCCTTTCCCACTGGATAATCATCTGGAGTTCTTCTCAACTATAGAACAGACCTTGAGTTGTTCTATATACACTTCTTCTTCAATAACACCATTTAAGAAAGCTGTTTTCACATCCATCTGGTGCAACTTCCACTTCATTTTGGCTGCAAGAGCTATGATTGTTCTGATAGAAGTGTATCTGGCTACAAGAGAAAATGTTTCTTCATAGTTAATACCTTCCTTCTGAGAAAATCCACAAGCCGCAAATCTTGCCTTATGTTTTTCAATGGTTCCGTCTGCTGCATGCTTTATTTTGTATATCCACTTGGAAGATATCACATCTTTGTTCTTTGGTCTGGGAACTACTTCCCATACATCATTCTTCATAATGGATTGGTATTCTTCTGTCATGGCGTCCATCCATTCTTTCTTCTGAACGACTTCTTCAAAGCAAGTAGGTTCCTTCTCTACAAGATCACACATCAAGGCCATATAGCTGGAGATTGGATTAGGCTTCTTGCTTTGTCTCATGGTTCCTTCTGGGGCACCATACTTCTCTGCATCTTGAATAAGTTCTTTCGCCCAAGCTAATTTTCTCTTTTGAGATATCGTCATACGGGGAGGTTCTTGAGATTCTATCATATCATGATCTTCTGGAATCTCATCATCATGGGTAACTGTAACTTCCTTCACGGGTTCTGCAACTCTGGGAGCTACAGGTTCTTCTTCATATACTTCTTCAAGTTGGCATTTCCTTGATTTTTTGAGTGCTGCATCTTCATCAAAGGTTCATCGCTGCTGATCTCAATATGATGGTAACCTAGTATGTAAATTCTGAAGGCCTTAGAGACCTCACAGTATCCAACAAATATTCCCTTCTTTCCTCAAGGATCCAACTTAGTTCTCTTTTCTTTTGGAATGTGTACAAATACTGGACAACCAAATATTTTGAGGCTTACTTCTGGCTTCTTTCCAGTGAACATTTCTTCAGGAGTTTTGAATCCAAGTGCACTATGGGATAATCTGTTTTGGACATATACTATTGTTCTTGCTGCTTCAGCCCATAAGTGCATTGGAAGATCTTGATCCTGAATCATAGTCTTTACTGCTTCCATAATCGTTCTATTTTTTCTTTCTGCTACACCATCTTGTTGAGGATTATAGGGAGTGGTGAGCTCCCTCTTAATCTCAACATCTCTACAAAAGATTCCAAATTCATTTGAAGTGTACTCTCCTCCATTGTCTGACCTGAGTATCTTGATTTTCCTTTCGGAGAGGTTTTGTACCAAGGCTTTGAATTCCTTGAACTTTCCAAGTACTTCATCTTTTGACTTCAAGAAATAAACCCAAGTCTTATGAGAGTAATCATCAATAAAAGATACATAGTATACATACTCGCTTAGAGAGGTTGATGACATTTGACCGCATACATCTGAGTGGACAAGTTCTAGAATTCCTTCTGCTTTACTGTCGCTCTTTGGAAAATGATTCTTTATGTTCTTTCCTTGTTCACATCCCTTGCATTCACCTTCATGATCAACCTTTAGTTCTGGTAAACTTATAACTACCTTGCTTACATATGGTAAGGCTTTGTAGTTGATGTGAGCTAGTCTTCTATGCCAAAGTTCACAGGGACTTTTAGTATAGTGAGTCAAGGCTACATTTGAGTGACCCTTTAACTTGTACAAACCACCTTCTATTCCAATAACAACTACATCTTCTATAGGTTTTCCTTTAGACCACATAAGAACTTTACCATCTATGAATGCAACCCTGAAACCTTTCTTATCTAGGGATGAAATAGAAAGTAAGTTCTTTTTCAAACCTGGTACATAGAGTAAATCCTTCATTTTCATCGGAGTTCCTAAATCAAGTGTGTAGGTGGCTTCTCCCATTCCTTTGATAGGGTATTGATAATCATCTCCAAGTGAAACTTTCTGGGGGGAGTCCTTTTCTATAAGGATGTAGAGAGTATTCCTCTGACCTGTCATGTGCTTAGAGGCATCACTATCTATGAGCCAAGTGTCCTCTCCAGGTGTCACAGATCTTGAGAGAGCAGAAAACAAAACATATTCTTCAATCTCTTCTTTGGCTAGAGTCTTGGGTGGCTCATAATCTTCAGTTGCATGGGCATGGTGTCTTTTGTTATTTCTCCTCTTGTATTCTTCCCTTCTGGAAGGACAATTCTTAGCAATGTGTCCCATGTTATCACAATGATAACATTGATAGGACGATAAATCTTTTCCCTATCTTTGACCCTTATGATATTTCTGGAATCGCTTTGGAGAGTGAGACTCTTTATGAAAGTGGGTCTCCTTTTGAAAATGAGACTTTCCCTTTCCACCCTTAGCATGAGCAGCTAAGGCTTGATCTTCATCTCTTAATAGGACGACTTCTTGGTTGGCCACTCTTGCTTCTTCTTGAACACATTCTTCCCTTAAGCTATCAAATTGGAGTTTCTCTTTTATTGCACAAATAGTTTGGATGAAGGCATCCCAAGGTCTTGTGAGACCATTAAGAGTTGTCATCACGAGTTCATCTTCATCTAATTTGTCTCCAATTGCCTCTAACTATTCCTTGAATTGAGAAACCCTAGAGAAATAATCTTGAATTGTTTCTCCTTTTTGCATCTTTGTATTCTTGAGTTGGGTTCTCAAGTTCATCTTCCGATTGATGTTCTTTCCTTCATACATTCTGGTTAGGGCATCAAGCATATCTTTTGGAGTATTCGTAGAAGACACTTGAGGGATCAAGTGGTCTTTAATGGAATCTGCAATTATTCTTTTAGCCTTAATCATATCCTTCTTGTACTTCTCTTTGGCTGCATTTTCTTCGGGTTCCAGTACATTTTCTTTTATGAATTTTGCAAGGTCATTCTCTTCAAGAATGAGTCCAATTCTGTATTTCCAGGCACAAAATTTCTCCACACCTTCTAGCTTGTCAACAAGCTTGGTGCTTGCAGACATCTTGACCTGGAGCTAAGAAAATGACCAAAAAAATGAAAGTGCCCAAAAAATGAAACTGAGCTTACTAGGAGATGCGTTGGGCTGAGGCGAGTTTGTTGGAGTTCACTGTTTCAGAAAATTCCAAGTTTTACCCCTTGAAACTTGACATGTGCAATTCTAGACTGGTACATCTGGTACTGGTTCTGGTTTCCTAGTTTTCTGGTACCAGTCAAAACTAGGGTTTGACTTTTCGGAGAATCTAGCCACCGACAAAGTTCGCTCAAGCTGGCAAAAGATGCGCTAGGGCAGGGTGCACTTCCCAAGGTGGTTTTTGGTCAAAAACTCCTCTTCAGTAAAAACCCTAATTTTCTTGTACGACAACAATGACGTCTAGATACCCAGTGAAAGATGCTCTATTCAGTCAAGCTCTGATACCATGTTAAGTTTTTACTGCTGTTATTAGGTTATTTCCAAATTACATGAGCATTCAATGCAATTCCAAAACAACAATATAAAGAGGATCAGTGAAAGAAACACAATCACAAGGTACGCATCATTTTATCCTGGGAAACCCTCATGGGGGAGAAAACCCAACAAAAAACTTCTTCAATAATAGATTGCTAATACAATAACAAGACTAGGACCAAAACACCAAAGACAAACCAAGACCGAGCATGCGCCTCTCTCCTCCTTCCTCCTGCAACTGCAACTGCCTTCAAGATATGCGCACTAGATGAGTGAGTGAGTGTGTGTAAATGAGACACCAACCTCATATATAAATACAAGTGTGAGATGGCACTAGGGTTGTGTCTCTTCACTTGGTTGAGCCGACTTCTCCTAGAAGTGGCTAAAACCACTTATAATTACTAGGGGATGACTTTACAAATACCACTATACAAATACAGTTTGACCAATCAACAAAAGGGGATTTGATCTTATACAAGACCCGATTGGAATCAATCTGTTCATCATCAGAAGTCTGACAGTCAGAAGAATCCTCAGTCAAGGATGGAGAAAGGGTGTTCCTGTAAGAGAAGACCATCCTTGATTTCTCTTCATAGCACTGTACCAACAAGAAGCTGTAATCCTTCTTTCAATGAAGTGTCTTCTTCACAATTAAGTTTTCTGTAAACATGTATAAAGCAGGCTGAGTTAAAGACAGATAAAGATGATTTTACCAGGTTTTCCATTCATCCGGTTGATTACAATCATCGAATCACCAAATACTTGAATTTTTGAGATGGCATTTTGAGCTACCAGTCTCAAGAGAAGTTTTAGGGCGAGAAGCTCTGTAAAGTTATTTGATCCCTCCCCTAATACCGCTTTAAATCTAATATTGTTAGAGTCATTTAGAAATATTACACCTCCAACTCCAGCTTTTTTGGTTGGGGGGGGGTACCTTGACTATCTCAACTCCAGTGAAGTACCCCCATTCTCCAGATTTATCAATTGAAGCACATTGGAAGGAAGGGATATACCTGTCCTTGAAAA
>ML776581.1:600788-621068 GCA_009831015.1 Picea engelmannii | reverse complement strand
CTATGTCGGGAACATATCGTGACCGTCGGATTTCCTAACTACAAATACATACTAATGCATACTAAAGAAACACACTTTTACCTAACGACATATTAGACCAAGTAGATCTTAACTAACTCCTAAGTGTCTAAATATCCTAACACAAGATGGATAAGATAGAGTCATAGGGGGCTATGATTCCATAAGGAGGGGGATTAAAGGGCCAAGCTAATTTATTATATTTTATTAAACCCATCTTGGAATTAGTTGGGAAAGTGGTTACATGAGCTTCTTGGGAAAGCCACATGGTACATTATTGCATTCAATTATATAAACCATGATTTTGGTTGTTGGGGGAGTTTTTCAATCATTCATGAATTTGTTACTCACTCTTTCTTCATTCGTTTCTCCTTCATTCTTGCTCATTGTTATTGGTTTTGGCATGGGGACAAAATGTTGGAGGTAGAGAGAGCCATTGCTAGTTGGTTGTAGGTATCTACTGGTTATTCTAGCAAGAAATTAATGTTTGTGTGCATGATAATGATGGCAGTTGGGTAAGAACTATCCACAATTGAGAATCCCTGGAGCTCCCAACATTGAGATTTCTTGGCCAATAACACTGGAGCCTTAGAAAAAAGTGGAATAGCTTGAGGGACTTCATTGCAAAGAAAGGGGGATTGCATTGAGATTTTGTGCAGGATTAAGGGGAAAGAGAGTTGGTAAGTTGAGATTTGTTGTATAATTAAGCAGATTGTGAGAGCTTGATAGCTGACTCGTGTGTATGAAACTTAGAATCGGCCTCGACACCTGATCTTGTGTATTCGTAGCCTCAACTCAGGGGTGACCTGTTGTAGAGAGTGAATGTGCAACAAAGCCTATGGTTGGGTTGAACGCCCAATGTCTACAACATTTTGGTGTGGTCTCTTGATAAAAATAAGTTCTCCATTTCTTTGTAAATTATATTTTTGTTGTGTATTTATCTCTTTGCCGTGTTTATAACGTGCTTGTTTGCTATTAATACTATGCTTGGCATGCCAAATATTTCTTCTATAGATATAGATATGGTTCTTGATTGTTTCATGTTTGCATTATGTTTCTTGCATTATTTATTTGGTATGAAATTTTGATATTGGTTCAATAAGGATAAATTTTGAGGTACCTAGGTATGGGCTACGTTATAAGATTGGTATTAGAGCTTCGGTTGCAACATTTGAGCCGTATGGACTGACACATGGGTTGGAAAATTAATCTTTAGCAGAGGTCGAACTGGAGGGGCACCTTGGCGATCAAAGAGATTTTTTGAAAATATGATTTTTTGGAAATTTGGGAAAAATTGAGAATTTTTCTATACATGGTGACGTGGAGGCCACATGTCAGGTGACATGGCAGTGGTAAGGTGGATTGTCATGGTGGCAAGCTCAGGGGTTTGTAGTGCGTGGTAGCGGGCTCTAGGGATGATGAAGGGGCTACGACCGAAGGGCGGTTTGCGAAACTTTGGATTCGTGGTATTGGAGCCCGATTCCAAACCCCTGTAAGCAATCAAATGACATTGCATGGCACCATAGTGGTAAGTGGTTATGGGACAATGGGGATGGATTAATTGGTGTGCAACTCAAATTCTTGTGTGGCACCAAAGTGGTATCCAATCACATGGTGGCTGTTGGGTAGTCAATATAGGTGGGGCCCCCAAATGAAATAAAATATTACATTGAAGTGTAAAGATAAAGAAAAAAGGAAAGAAATAAGAGGAAGAAGAGGATGAGAGAATGATGAGGTAGGGCCAGGGTCGTTGGAGGGATGAAATGGAATCACCTTAGGGTGCCATGTCAACTAATTGCCACATGCAGATGGTGCCCTCAGTTTGAAAGAACAAAAACAAAGTCTGGAGCCAAAATCATATTTTCTCTATAACATGAACATAATAACCCAGAGTGAGATGAAAATTTCTGGGTATGTTCGTAGTGAGAAGGGTTGCATAAATGCCAGTGAGGGCCATTGCTTAATTATGCACCAATTTTATCGAATTTGCAAATTAGTGATTTTTGAAGACTAGATTAGTACTCTGACAATCTTTGTTTCTGATGAGATTTTTACAGTGAGGCAGAGAAACAGACATGAAAATACCTAGTGGAACATTTGGTCAGATTCCAAGGAGTTTGGAATGGAGATGCTTAAATAGGTTAAAATCCACTATTCCAAACCACTTTTTGGGGATTTTTGAGATTTTTAGAGGAAAAGAGACGTCAGATCACAAAACTGAAATTTTTTATTTACTCAACATTTTACCTTATCATCAACCCAGACAACTTTACCTTAGTGAAGTTTTGGAGAAAAGTGTAAAAGGGACAAAGTTGTTAATTCCAGATTATTGTAGAATTTTATTCGAGCAACAGATTGATAATATGAAAGTAGTTGTGTGTTCACCATCATGAATATTATCAGTTCTGGATATAGAAGTTTTATTGGTTCTTGATATATTTTCTTTTGCAGATGAAAAAAGTTGACCTCTTAGTTAAAATTGCATCAGTGGAAAAATTGCACAAATTGAGTGAAAATTGTTTTTTCAAAAAGCCACAATTTCTAGTTCATAGATCAGATTGAGACATATGTATAGTCATTGGAAAGATAATTTAGAGGATAATATTCCTGAAGAATTAAAATCCGGAGAAGTTGATCGGATTCTTCATAGGTTGAGAAGAAAAATGACCTATAACATTAATTGACAATTTTTTTATAATATGCATCTAACAACAATGATTTCTTGCACATTTTGCAAAATTAGGGGTATAAGCAGGATCAAGTCAAGCTCAGGATTGCAAATTAGAGATGTGGAGGATGCACAAAAATCCTATAGACATGAAAGAGAGTCCAAAGGCCTAAATATTAGTTTGGGTAATGAAGAAACAAAATCTAATGGACATAGGAGCATGGTGGAGCTAACGAAATTAGTAGAGACTATGAGAAGTATAAGAGCGGAAGTACGGAGTTATAGAGATGATAATGAGAAGATAATAAGAGCCTAGGAAGAACAAAATCAAATCAATACTCAGTTGTTGCAAAGCCTAAATCAACTGCAAAGTCAAATGAAGAATGGATCAGGCTCAAGACATGAGGAAGAAGACATACCTCATGCAAGGAAGGATAACTACAAAGGATCCAAGCACCCAAGAAATTCTAGTAGAGCTCAAAGACATCACTACTCACCTACTCATTCAACCATGAAGTTTTATGCATCTAAAGAGTCAAGGAATAACCCAAAAGTGTCTCTTGTTAGGAATCAAAGAAGAAGATATGAGTTGGACAACTTGCAAGGAGAGCTTAGGAAGCTTAAGCCACCAACCTTTGATGACGAAAACAAAATGGAAGATAATGCTGAAACCCGGTTGCTTGGAATCGAAAAATATTTTCAGTGGCATAGCTACTCATCTAACTTGGAAGCCATGATTGCCATATACCATTTACATGAAAACACTTCTATGTGGTGGGACTAGTTGAAGCAAGTCAAACACATTGATAAGAAAATGATTTCTTGGAATCAATTCAAGAAATACTTCCAACAACAATATCTTTCATAGCACTACTATGACATGAAGATGCATGAGTTCTTTGAAATCAAGTTGGGGAACATGACCATGGAAGAATATGAAAATAAGTTTTTGGAGTTGCTGAGGTATGAAGGCTTTATCAAAGAGGAGAAGGTGAAAATATAGAGGTTTCTAAGTGGATTGCCATATTTTTACAAAGAAAAAATTCAATTTGATGAACCCGAGGCTTTGGTAGAGACCATTAGAAAGGCCAAACACTTGTATGAGCAAGGCAAAGGCAACACGACTTTTTAGAAGTCTTGGAAGGATAAGATGAAGGAGAAATTAGATTAGAGAAGAAAGGGATTCGAACTTCCTTTCAATAGAAACAATCCTAATACATATCAGCAAAATCAACCTACTAAGACTGAATCCAAGATGGAAGTCTCCTTGGGAAAAGGGGAAACCTACCAATCAAATGTTGGGGATGTAAAGAAGATCACATGTACAAAAATTTCTCCCATAGAGAAGACAAAATAAGGACATTGCACAACATTTAGGAGGCTACCACAATGGAAGACATGAGCATAAATATTCCAAGGATATATGTAGCCCTGGAAGATCAACACGCATAGCATCAATCCCATATAACAAGCATAATTATCATGTTACTATTTTAATTGATTTAGGAACAAGCCGTAGTTACATTGATCCTAAAGTAGTGAACATTTTCATTTGATGCAAAGTGAGCTTGAAAGATCACGATGGGTTCAACTAGCCACTGGAACCAAAAGAAGGATCAATGAGATTGTGAGAGGTCGCCCAACAGATTTGAATGAGTGAATATCAATGCTGATCTGGATACCATTCCATTAGGATCTTATGATATCCTAATTGGAATGGATTTGTTGGACAAACATCACGCTGTCTATTACCCCCTTAGGGGTGACAACTTCAGAGGTACCCTCATAGGGTGTCATATTGTTGTTCTACATGAGCCACCTTGCTCATCTTCTCCAGACTCATACAATTCTTCTCATCTCAATTAATTGTATGATCGTGCTAGCTCAGTTGTGGTAAAGTTCATCCTCCTCCCTCACTCCTCATATGACATATGCACTATGGATGGTACAATATGGTTTCAATATGATCTATCTTGATATTCCATGTATTGATGTTCATTTGGATATGATGTTATAACTTCCTAGTTAGTCATGAAATTGGTAAAAACTAAATGAAATACAATATCACTTCATAACATGCATAATTTTATTATTTGTCTCATCGTACATTAGGGGACCATATTTTTCCTTTAGAAGTGCATCGCTTCTTGGGTCAGCTTGTACTACTAGGTACTTAGCCAAGATAGTGTTTTCCACATCCTAACCATGCTAAACATTTTCCACATTCCCTATCTCATTTCATTCCATCCATGTAAAAATTTTACACTGATCATGTATGACTTATCAAAGGTTAAAAGAAAGGTCTATTAATGAAATTCTTAATTAATAAAGCCAAAAAATGCTAGAGGTGAAGAGCGATAAAGTCAAAAAATGTAAAGCTTGAGCAATGCCACTTTTTTATGAGGCCAATGCCCCTAGTACCTAGCTTGTCTATGAATATCTAAAGAAGAAGGGACTCGTTCCATAAAATAAACACATAAAGAAAAAGACATAAAGGGGTAGTAAGAAACAATGTTGAGGACATGTAACTCAATTCTAGAGCTCCCTCTTGAAGGCTTTTGTATAGAAAATCCTAGCTCATGAAAGCTAGATTAACAAGTAAAAAAAACCTATACATATAAATGACTTTGAGGGTCATCACATGAAGTCTTAATTCCCTTTCCCTCTTCCATCGTTATTCATCATTTTACCTATCTTTCACCTAAGTATTTGGGAATTTTTTTTTTGTCCTAGGACTTGGTACATGTATAAGGGTTAATGTTGTCCCCCCTTGGTAAAAATTAGGCAAATAATTAAAACTAACCATTATTTGTTATGTTGTGTTAAAAGAGATCATGAGGCATTATCATTTAATGGCTTGCTAAGAAGCTAGACCATCACTTCAAGTGGGTACATTGCATTGGGATACGTGTACCATGCATCGATATCCATGACACAACATTGGGATATATGATGCCACATTGGGACTCATGTACCCATATTTGATCATATCTATAGACATTGAGATCCATTTCATTTTCCTCGAGATCTGTGTACTACATTGGGATACGTGTCACTGCATTGGGATCTGTGACAATGCATTGGGCCATGACATGGACACCACATCATCACATATGGCACATGGACCACTCATATTTATTCTCCTTGTTCAATTGGACATTATACTCACATTTATGCATTATTATTTTCTCCTTGGTCCACCACATGTGAGAGCCATTGATGCATTTGAGGAGGCAGTTACAGGTTGTTGGAGTGGTTACAGGCGAGTAGATTGATCACTGGGTGATGTGGCATTGATCACCATTATTTATTTGAGGAGCGCCCACCTTGAGGAGGCCACATGTGCCACTTACCATTAGATCCTCTCTTGGACGTCCCACATGTGTCAGGGTGACAACACACTTTGGGAGTTGGTTGTTTCATGATTGGACCATTCCTTATATTTTGGGAGTTGGTTAGATGATTGTTTGGGTCCATGGACCATATTTGACCCATTATTTAATCATTCTTGGACGTTGGCACATCGTTTGAGGGAGCACATATCTCCTAGCTCTCTCAAGTCCACACATGTGGATTTATTTGATGTATTTTGGACCATTTGAGAGGGGCACTCTTGTCTTCGAGGGTTTTGATGGATATTTTATCTCTTTCATTGTATTTTTCCCATGGTTTCGACTGGGCTAATGGTTTTGAGCTAGCACATTGTATTGAGGAGGCTCCTTAGCTATAAAAGGAGACCTCTTTCATTTTCTTTGTTGGAGATTAATGAGAAAACTTGCTTAAAGAAGTTCTTGGCTATGTATCTCTTCTATATGATGTTTTAGGTTATTGTTGAAAGGTTTTATATAATTTTTTCAGGTTTGTTGGAGAACAAAAGCTACTACAAGGTCAAAGAAGTGCAACTTACTCCACTTGGAGGGGTGAATAAGATATAGATTTCTTGCCCTATTTCTTTTTGACGATTGAAGAATTTGATTATGGCATTGAGGTAGGACATCTAGGAGCTCTTCCCTCTTGCACAAGGCCATGCTTTGAGATCACCAAGTAGTAGCACTTGGAGAGACTTCCTAGTGGATCAATCCCCTCATCCAAGTTTGAAAAGCCCTATTTTCCCTAGGTGACGCTTGACAAGTAATCATCTTTAGGTACCTTCAACATCATCTCATCTTAAAACCCTAAGCCTCTTATAGACTTGTGTAGTGACCCCATATCTCTTCCTTAGGAACTAGTCTATCATTGTCTTCAACCACAAAAAAACCCCCAAAACATTTTTTCCTTTCGTGTCCTTTTTTGTTTTGTTTTGCAATCTAGGGTTTGTCTTGTCTCATATTTTGTCTAGATTGCTTGATTTAAGAAGCTTCAATGGTATATCTAATGTTTAGATCTCATATATTCTATCTTGTTCTTCATTGAATATCTTTAGTTGTTGGCATTTAATAAGGTTTTTGATCTAGTTTCATTGCCCATCTTTTGGATCTAACCCTTGCATATTAAGGCGTCCTTGAAGTGAAACAAACTTAATCATTTTAGTGGATGCCCTAAATATTGTTGCTTGGAAATTGTGGCACAAACCCTAACTATATCATACAACATTTAATTCTTGCAATGTTGAAACATTTTTATGGTTTATGCATTCACATATGATGAAACGATAAAGGAATAATTGCAATAAACTTGTCTTGTCTATTTGTTGATTTTCATTCATTTCCTTCTCTACTTGTAATTTTGAATACATGTTGAGATTGAGGTTACATTGCTCATTGGTTTAACCATAATTAATGCAACGTTTTGAAGTAATCTCGCTCTAGAGAATCCACATAAACAAATCGATGCATCAAAAGGTCCAACGACTTCTCTAAAATGCAAAATGTCATCTGTTTTTTAAGGGTTAATTCACTAACTACAAAAATTAAGGTGCATTTTTTATGATGGTATACACTGAAGTCCATGGCAACAATCCACCATGAACTATCCTAAATATTCTAATATTAAACGCTGTCATGACACATTGCAAACATGAATTGTTGATTAATGTCTCTCTATGGTAAGTGGCATGAAATGACTTGGCAATCTGATCATTAAAACAATGTTGTTAGTAAATTCTTATTTCCATGTCTTTTACAATCCAGATACCTTTTACTACAACATCGACTAAGATGAATGGTATGTATAGATGTGTTTGTTTCATTGCACAATTGTCTCACATAATTAAGTACAATTTTACCTCTTTCATTTGTTTGGATCAACATCATATTGTTGTCCCTCTGGTTAAATATCAACATTGTGTACTATTTTTTGATTTTAAGTTCATTGGCTTATAATTCTGGAAGGTGATACTTCATGAAACATATCTAATCATAATTCACCTTCTTTATTGGTCAAGGTAACTTGTAGTTCATTGGTCTGTGTATACAATGTTTGAATGATAATGGTCTTTGGTAAATGCTCATTGTTTAACTATCACATACAATAAGCACAAAACTGTTATCTTTTCATAACTCATTGGATCATTTTCATTATTGCTTTCCTTGTGAAGATTTCATTGGTCAAATCTAGCATTTAATTTGTGGATGTAAATGGATGGTGATGAATGATATATGGTGAATGGTACATTGTTTTGATACATTGGTACTTCATATTGTTATAATTTGAAGCAATACACTTCATGTTTCAAGCACCTTTTGATGAGAAATTGTTCTCTACGTTACATGTTCTTGAAGCTCATCAACAAATAATGTTTTTGACATTTCTTCACTCTTACTTGATTGTCTTACTCTTCAGAGAGGATTGTGTCGATTTTCCAAGTTCAAAGTCAAACCAAGTCCCGAATCTTCTCCTTCCAGATACAATGATACAATGATATGACTTAGTTTTGATCCCTAGGAATACCCTCCTTAGGTAAGTGTTGATTTAAAAGACTATTTTACGGTCTTAAGGTCAACATCACGATGATATGAATACCCTTTCATTTTTAGAGAGGTGGTACTCCTCTTGTTCTTATGATTTCAAGAAAATAAAACGAAACAAAACAAAATCTAAGAAGGACTAGACTTAATATTTACATTCACATTCAAGGAAAACAACACCTGAGATTTGGGACTAGGTGTTAAAAGAAACTCATATGTATAATATTTACAACGTGAATAGATTAAGATGCATACAAAATATATAGAACTGATATATCCATCACAACATTTATCAGAACATTTAACAATACCACAAATAAAGGGAACATAGAATGTACCACAAATAAAAGAGAGCTTTAAATTATCATTCCATAAAGCACCAAAAATATTATGATAGATAAAACATTTGGTAACTGAAGCTTCTGATCAAAGTCTTTGATTATACAATACTGTAATATCCCGAGTAGCTCTCTTGGAGTCTCAATAATAATAACGAGTCTTTAAATACAAAAGCAAATGTATTTAAATAAAATAAAAATGCATTCGCCATTCGAAAAGGACTGGGATTGTCTCCCATGGACCATAAAATGAAAAGACCTGGAAGATTGAAAGAAGAATAATCAAGAATCAACTTAAATCCCACAAAATACCGAGAAGATAAAGACAAGATGACAAATGATTGTAGCAGAAAATGGACTTGAGGAAAAACTGAAAGGATAGAGTTTATGTTTGACTCACTGTAATGGATAAAATATCATCTCTCCACTTGCTTGTAGTTGGCTCCTTTATAGGTACATGTTGAGGTTGAGGTGGCATAACTGCTCTCAATGTTCTTGAAGTAGTTAGGGTTTTCCTTTCTAGAATTTTCCATGATTCCTTTTGGAGTAAACCACTATTGATTAATACTTGATTAGATTTTAATTAATGACTTAATTTCATTGGAATTCATTCCTCCAAGTAGGGCCCACTTATTCCTTTACTAATGTTTATTTTTAAAATTTTCAATGTCATTGCCTTTAACAAAAACATACTGTGTTTTAATTTTATGAGTAATATATTTTCCCTTTCAAAAATGAAAAAATTCCATATGTAATCTTCATCATCTCATATTTCCAACAAGTCCTCCTGAGTGTGATTTGGAGTTTTGGATCTTAAGTTATAAGTTCGGGAAGTTGAGGTTCTAAGCAGATCTCATAAAACCATGAAAAAATAGCTGACTGTTATTTAAATTTTTTGGGAGGGTTATGGCCACTTTCTGCTCTTGAAACCTATTCCATCATCTTCCTTGTCGAATTACCTTTCCAATGAGGTAAATTTTTCCCCAAACGAACACGCGGATCTTGAGTTATGACTTCTAGAAATTCGTCACTCAACAACCGTTCATCTAACTCATGGGTTAATCTTAGCTCTTGGTCTAATTTCCTCCACTCCATTAAAATTTTGACTTTTTCCTTTAAAATGATATCCCACATGCATTGTGGTCAAGAGTTTTTAAGTGTTTATAATGAAAAAATTACCATAGAACTCATGTGGAACAAAGAAGACTATATATACTTTGGTGTAGCTCTCGTGCCTTAGGAAAATTTCATGAATTAGTAAAATTTTGATGACCCAGTCAACGTCCAGTCATAGACCAGTCATAACTCGGTTAGGGCCCATGTCATCGCCATGTGCCACCCATGGGTTGGTCCATTTCACCGCCACATGTCTATTATGGTATTGGTCCACCTCACTGCCACATGTCATTTGAGGATATGTCCATGTCACCACCACATGTCCCAGTATGGTAGTTCCATGAAACGGGGAAGAAACTTAGGATAGAAAATAATATTAAAAAATTAAATGTAGTGTTTGTGGAGTTAAGGGAATGCGAAGGTGAAGATGTGCAGAAAGAGTTGATGGATAGTATGTAACTCCACATCTGTATTGCTTGAATTTGGCTAAGTGTTGGAAGAGTAAAACATGGTAAGTGTTGGGGAAGTATATAATGGAGTTACATGAAATATGGTATGTGAAAATAAGAAAATGGAAATGAAATATGAAATTTGGAAAAATAATAATGGAAAAATGGAAAAAAGAAAATGTAAATAAATTACGAGAATGAACTAGAAAATATAAATGAATTATGGGAAAATAGAAATGAATGTAGAAATTGTGAAAATATGGAAAATGGAAAATGGAAATAGGAAAAGTAAAATGATAAATGGAAATGGAAATGGAAATGTAAAATGGTAAATGGAAAATGAAAATGGATTATGGAAATAATGTGGAAATGAATTATGAAAATGATTAAGTGGTGGGTATTATGAAAATGAACTAAGTGGATAATGAAAATGAAAATAGGCTAAGTATGAAAATGGGTTAAGTATGGAAATGTTTAAACGCGGAAATGGTTAAGTATGAAGAATAGTGAGGAGGGAGAGTAGAGTGGAAATAAGGAAAAATGACTAGGTATGGAACAAGGCCATTATGTGGGTCACGAAAGTGAGGGGGTCATTATGTAGAACGCGAGACTGTGGACCTCGAGATGTATGGAGAAAGGGTGAGGGGGTCCGTACCAAAATGATAAATACGACTAAGGGAAATGGGGTGAGTGATTCCAGAAAGAATATGAGATTACGGGCATGAAGAACCAAGAAAATGTGAGTAAGTGTGGTTCCAAGAATATAATCGAGGTTTCGATAAAAATTAACTATGTTGCACATGGAAAAACGCTCTCTGGGCGATTGAACAAAAAATTGGATATCTTGAGCATACTGAATCGGATTTTTAATCCCTAAAATGCGTGCCAGAGCTGAGACTGAGGGCTACACTATGAATTGATAATATTTCAAAATTTCCTTCTAATATGATTTTTTTATTTATTATCCCAAGAGCGGGAAATCTAGGTGATCAATTTTTTTTATCAACAGTTAGGGACCCCAACATGAAATTGAAGAGGAAAGGTCACTAAGGTGATATTGGGTGGATTTCCTATTAGTTTCCCCAAGCTCTCTTCCGTATGACGGGGCTTTCCCTTAGTGAGAGTTTGAGCAGTAACTCTGTCCTAGATTTTCATAATAGAACATTTTCTTGTCTCGATGAAGAAGGAAAGTAGAACATTGTGTAAGGAATTCCAGGACCCATTTCTATAAGGGATATTTCAGCCTTACAACTTAAGAGATGTTTAAGGAAATGATGTCAATTGTATGTAGCTCATGTGGAAGATCTAGACAAGACCAAAGGACCATGCCTTGAATATTTCCCAGTGTTATAGTTGTTTGCGGATGTGTTCAAAGAAATACTAGGATTTCCACCAAAGAGGGATATATATTTTTCTATTGATTTAGTGCCCAGAGCTGCCCAAGTATCAAAGACTCCTTACAAAATGAGCACACAAGAATTAAAAGAATTATAAATGCAACTAGAGGTATTGTTAAAGAAATGATACATACACCCGAGTGTCTCACCTTGGGGAGCACCAATACACTTTGTGAAAAAAAAGGATGGAACATTGAGGCTATGTATTGAATTTAGACAACTAAATAAAGCCAATGCGAAGAATAAATACCATCTACCCAGAATTGATGGCCTCTTTGATCAACTAAGAGGAGCACATATATTTTCAAAGATAGACTTAAGATAAGGATACTATCAAGTGAGAATCAACGAAGAAGACACAAGTAAGACATCTTTTAGTACCATGTATGGGCATTATTAATTTGTAGTGGTTCCATTTGGACTAACCAATGCACCAATTGTCTTTATGTGCTTAATGAATGATATATTCAGAAACTATCTAAATAAATTTGTCATTGTGTTCCTTGATGACATACTTATTTATTCCAAGTCAAAAGAATAACATGAACATCGCTTGAGATTGGTACTACCCGTGCTAAGGGAGCATCAACTATATGCCAAGCTGAGAAAGCGCTCCTTTTACCAAGAGTAGATCCAATATTTGGGGCATATCATTTCAGAGGAAGACTTAGTAGTGGATCTAGAGAAGATTGAAGCCATTAGGGGACAACTAGCACCAAAGAATGTTTCAGAGGTCAAAGATTTTATGGGATTAAATGGATATTATAGGACGTTTATAGAAGGATTTTCCAAGATTTCCCATTGCATCATTTCTTTACAAAAGAAGGGAACTAAGTTTGAATGGACAACAAAGTGTGAAGAAAGTTTCCAACACTTGAATGAGGTACTTATTAGTACACCTATTTTGAAGATTGCTGATCAAAATGAAAATTTTGTGCTATGCACAGATGCATGCAAACAAGGACTTCATGGAGTCCTTATTCAAAATGGACATTTCATTAGTTATGAGTCCAAAAAGATTAAAGAACATGAAATAATTATGCCACACATGATTTGGAGCTTGCTACCATATTTCATGCATTGAATATGTTGAGATATTACTTAATGAAGAATAAATTTGAATTGAGGACAAACCATAGTGGTCTGAAATATTTGTTTGAACAACCAACTTTAAATGTTAGAAAAACAAAATGGTTAGAATTTTTAAGTGAGTATGACTTTGACATCAAGCATATCAAAGGAAAATAGAACAAAGTTATTGATTCATTCAACATAAGGGTACATATCGTGCATGCTATAACCATTAGTATGCATCAATAAGATTTAAAAAACATAATTTTAGATGTTGCCGTTACAAACCAACATTACCTACATGTAAAATAAAGCTTACATCAGGAAGATTTACCAAAAAAATTAAAGAGTACAAGATGAGAAAAAATGGAGTACTTATGCATAAGAATAGAGTGTATGTTTCTAATTCCCAGGAATTAAGGAAGCTAGTGCTAAAATAAATGCACAATGTTCCATATGTCGGACATCCTGGTTATCATAAAACAATTGCAACAATAATAAGCCAATACTTTTGGATAGGAATGAAGAAGGATGTTACTGATTACATTGCTAGGTGCATGGAATGTCAAAGAGTAAAGGTTGAACATAGACACTCAACAAGTTTTCTATAGCCATTACCCATCCCATAGTGGAAATGATAAGTTGTACCCATTGATTTTATCATTAAATTGCCTAAGACAACAAGACAACATGATTCAATAATGGTAGGGGTGGATAAATTGACAAATGATTCTCATTTTATTCCAGTGAAATTAAGTCACAATGCAACTAATATTGCAAAAGTTCACATGAAGAAAATTACTAGGTTGCACAATGTACCTAAGACAATTGTTTCAGACAAAGATCCAAAATTTACTTCAAACTTTTGGAGAGGATTGTTTAAGGGATTTGGTACAAATTTGAATTTTAGCACAACATACCATTCACAGTTAGATGTGCATACAGAGAGAGTGAACCAAGTGACTGAAGACATGTTAAGCATGTATGTAATGGATAATCCATCTAAGTGGGAATATTGTTTTTATTTGGTTGAGTTTAATTACAACAATATGTATCAAGCATCATTGAAGATGAGCCCATTTGAAACTATGTATGGAAAAAAATGCAATACTCCAGTGAGTTGGGACAACCCAACAAACATAGTAGTACTTGGGCTAGAATTGCTCAAGGAGATGGAAGAGCAGATGATTAAAATTAAGTAGAATATGAAAGCAACACAAGATAGACAAAAGAGTTATTCAAATAAGAATAGGACAACCAAAGAATTTAAAGTGGGAGATCATACATTTTTGAAAGTGAAGCCCAAGAAGATCTCATTGAAATTGGGTAGTTGTATCAAGCTAGCAACCAAATTCTATGGTCCATTTGAAATATTGGACAAAATAGGACCAATTGCATACATGCTTGGATTGCCTATTTTCATGAATATGCATAATGTATTTCATGTATCTTTGCTGAAAAAGTATGTGCATGATCCTAACCATGCCATTAATTAGACTTTGAACAAAGTTGCCAACTTAACAAGAATTGTGACCTCAAAACGAGAACTCTAACAAAAAAATATCATATTTTTGGGTAAAAAACACCAAAATCAACCCCCAAATTAAAAACTGTGCTACCGGTACCACCATTTTTTGGGGGAGGTGGTTAAATTGGAACTTATTTGAAATCACACAATATTTTGGGTAAAAAACACCAAAATCAACCCCCAAATTAAAAAGTGGTTCTACCGGTGGGACCATTTTTTTGGGAGTTGGTTAAAATTGCAACTTGATTGAAATTGCTCCATTGACATTGTGAACATAACCCCAAAATTGACCCTTGAATAAAAAAATGATGCTATCATTACTCACACTATTTTTTTTGGGAGTTAAAACTATGACCTAATTGAAACTATGACCTTGATCACTAACACCACCGCATTGAAAAAAAACACAAATCATTTTTTTTTATCACAAAATTCAAAAATGAATTAAAAAGAAATATTTATTTATTTATTTTATTTTTTAAATAAAAAAATCCTTAAAACTCTAAAGTTAAGAGATAAAAATTGAAAAAAAGCTAATAAAAAAAAGCTAAAATATATTTTTTTATCTTTTTAAAATTTAAAACTATTAGAATGAAACGAAACATAATTTTTTTTAATTAAAAATACTAAACAAAACTATACTAAAAATAATAAAAATAAAATTAAAATTTATTAAAACTATATAAAAATTTAAAAAAAAATCAAAAATTTAAAAACTACAACTAAAACTATTTAAATTTTTTTAGATATAAAAAAAACTAAATTTGAATTAAAAAAAATAAATTAAAATCTAAAACTAATTTAAACAATTTAAAATTTAATTCAAACTAAAACTAAAAACTAATTCAAACTAAACCTAAAACTAATTCAAACTAAATCAAAAATTAAAAATTAAAAAAAATAAAATTTAAAACTATTTAAAAACTTTTAAATTTATATTTAATATATAGAAATCATGGGCGGGGGCGATGCCCAGCATCGCCCTCATGACGCTCTGGTCGGCAGAGAGTCCACGCGACATCGCCCCGCCCATGATTTGTATAAATTAAATATAAATTAAAAATTTTTAAAATAGTTTTTAAGTTAATTTTTTAAATTTTAATTTTTTTTGATTTAGTTTGAATTAGTTATAATTAAATTTTAAATCATTTAAATTAGTTTTAGTTTTTAAATGTTGAATTTTGTTTATTTTTTTTAAATTCAAATTTAGTTTTAGTTTTAGTTGTAGTTATATTTAAAATTTTTTAAGTTAGTTTTATTGTAGTTTTAAAATTTTAAAATTTAATAGAGTTTTAGTAAATTTTAATTTTATTTTATTATTGCTCATTTAAAAAAAAATGTTTTTCAATTGTGATGTTGTATTTTGTTTTTTAATATTTTATTTAAAGTTTAATATTTGTTGTTTTTTTAATTTTAAGATATTTTAATTAACATTTTTAATATTTTTTTATAATTCGGTTCATCTTTATATTTATAAAATAAAAAATCAATTTTAGTTTTTTTAATAAAAAAAATTGTGTTTGTTTTTACGTTTTTTTTCTTCAATTTTTGTTTCTTAAATTTAGAGTGTTAAGTTTTTTTTTCATAATTTTTTTTTTAAATTTAACTCCTTTTTAATTCATTTTTGAATTTTTTGATTTAAAAAAAATTGAATTGTTTTTTTCTTTTTCTTTATTTCTAATAGAAAATTGTTTTTTTTACCATAAACAAAAACCAAAAAAATTATTTAGGAGTGTTTCTCCTTTCCAATTTAATTAAGAATTTATTTAGGGGTGTATTTTTTTTCCAATGTAATTATTTTCTTAATGTAAATTATTAAAAAAATAAAATTAATTATCAAGTGTTATCACATTTACATTTAGGAGTCATTTTTCAGTGTTTTATTTCTGATGGTGCTAGTGATCAAGGTCCCGGTTTCAATTAGGTCATAAATTTAACTCTAAAAGTAAACATTGGTGCTACTGATATCATAACTTTTCGATTCAAGGGTCAATTAGGTCATAGTTTTAACTAAAAAAAATAGTGCTATTGGTAGCATCACTTTTCGATTCGAGGGTTAATTTCAAGGTTCTCTCTGGAATCTCAAGGTTGTGATTTCAAACAAGTCACAATTGTAACCACTTCTAAAAAAATGGTTCTATCAGTAGCACCACCTTTTCAAATGGAGGTAAAAATAACCATGATGAAAAACCGAGAACTCTTTAGAGTTCTCATTAAGTTGGTAACTTTGTTTTTGATTCAGGTGGAGACATAAGGAGACTTCTAGGTACATCCAATGCGTATATTGAACATAAAAGTAATGGTTCTTAAAAAAAAAACCATAGGCTAGGTAAAGGTCCAATGGACATGCTACAACCCTAAATAAGCGACATGGGAGCTGGAAGTTACAATGCAAGAGGAATACCCCCAATTATTTTTTAATTTTTGATAAAATTATGTATATATGTACAATTGCATGATGATACACACTCGGGATAGTTCCAAAATAAGGGGGAGGGGAATATAATACCCAAGTTTTGATCCCGAGATTTGTAATGTATTATTGTTTATTTGATGAAAGGTCACATAGCTTAGCAATGTAATACTTTGAATATTAATAATAAAAATGCTTCATTGGCTACAATATATATAAGGATAGATCCATAGGGGGATATGATTCTATGAGGAGGGGGGGCGATAAAAGGGATAAGACAATTTATTATATTTTATTAACATCTTAGAATTAGTTGGGAAAGTTGTTACATGAGCTTCTTGGGAAATCCTCGTGGTGCATTATTTTACGCAATTATATAAACCATGATTTCGGTTGTTGGGGGGTTCCTCAGTCATTCATGAATTTGTTTACTCATTCATTTTTCATTCGTTGCTCATTCATTATTTCTCATTCTTGTTCTTCACTTTGACGTAGGGACAAAATTATAGAGGTAGAGAGAGCCATTGCTAGTTGGCTGTAAGTATCTACTAGTTATTATAGCAAGAAATTAATGCATGTGTATATGAGAATGATGGCAGTTGGGTAAGAACTGTCCACAAATGAGAATCCTTCGAGCTTCCAACATTGATATTTCTTGGCTAATAGCACTGGAGCCCTGGAAAGAAGTGGAACAACCTGAGGGACTACATTGTAGAGAAGGGGGTTCATTTCTTTGGGTTGTGTAGGCTGAGGGAAAAATAGAGTTGATAAGTTGAGATTTGATATGTAATTGAGAAGATTGTGAGAGCTTGATAGTTGATTTGTATGTGTGAAAGTTAGAGTCGATGTAGGCACCCGCCCTTGTCGATTCATATTCTCATCTTGGGGGTGCCCTATTGTAGAGAGTGAATGTGCAACATAGTCTAAGGTTAGGTGGAATGTCTGACATCTGCAACCATTAGGTGTGGTCTTTTGATAAAGATAAGTTCTCTGTTTCTTTGTAAGTTATATTTCCACTGTGTATTTATCTTTGTGTTGTGTTTATAATGTTCCCGTTTGATGTTAATTCCGTGTTTGGGATCATAAATATTTATTTTATAGATATAAATATAGTTCTTGATTGTTACATGTGCTTGCATTATTTAATTGGTATCATATTTCGATATTAGTTTAAGAAGGAGAAATTTTAAGGTACCCAGGCATGGGTTATGTTATTGATTGGTATCAGGGTGCTAGTTGTAGCGCTTCTGTTAGATAATCCAAAGTACAAATATTATAGAATAAAATGATTATTAATTTAGGATATTAAATTAATAATAAATTATTAATCTAGAACATTTGATTAATAAATGGAGACATTTAGAAATATATTATTGTTGTAAAAGATATGACTCTAGAAAGGTGTCGTATCTTAGGCTCTAAATTAGGAGTATAGTTAGAAGATTGTTAAGATAGATTTTATTGTAAATGGACACTTGTTTATTTAATAAGTGATCCATATCTAGAGTTTGTTAAGACATTTAGCATATATACAGCTCACTGCAAGAGTGTTGGGTAGTTCGGGTGTAAACTCTTGCAAATTCTATTATGTAATTTCTTTTCCTATTTAATAAAAGTGTGTGTCTGAGGACACTTCTGCCATTATTGTGGTATCAGAGCTCCAGTAATGCAGCTGAAATGAAGAGGAGATTAGCTGATCAAAGGAAGAGATCCCAGCTCTATAGGCCAAAGAAAACGTGGGCGCACTTCTCATTAAAATCGGTCAGTGAATGGTTATTTTTTTTAAAAAGAAAGGAAAATAATTTTTTTTTAGCCACCAAACAAAATTTCAATAGATAAAAAAAACATATTTAACATTTACAGAGTGCACTAGAACAAATCAGGTACTTTTTTCAAAAGCAAATCCTTGCATCCAAAGAAAACTAAGAAGAATGACTTTCAGACATAATTTAACAAAACTATTTGGCTGATCCCATGGCCAAAACAAAATATTACATTCAGATTGTTGAAAATGTCATGCTTCATCGACCTGTAACTGAGAAGTGATTACTTCAAAGTTCAATTAGTAGGCAGTTCAGTGAGCATCAACAGCTCAGGACATGGCTTCCAAAACACCATAAAAAAGCAGACCTAACGTAAATATGAAGACTGGTAAGAAGTTGCAAATTATTCCCATTGGATAAGAACTGAGGTACCCTCAAGCTCCTGCCGCTAGACACTTCAAACCTCAAGGTGCCATGTTGTTTGAAACAGAGGGGCAATGAACGCCCTCATTAATAGGAGCTTGCATTGATTCATCTGAGCGAGGTTTGAAGGCATAATTCTATAGAATTTTATTGTTTTTAATGGACTTCGGATTGCTATTGCAGAGAAAATAACATATTTTCTTCTTTTGGACGAGAAAGAAATCATACCATTCAGGAAAATCTATATTAATATTTGGCGTTCCATAAATAATATTGCTTTTCATGGACTTTCGATTGTTATTGCAGAAAACTTAGTTAATTTTCTGTGTTTTACTCAACCTGCCTGTTTTGTTTCATTACTATTTAAGATTGACATAACTTTATGAAAGTTTTGTTGTTGTTCGCCTATCGTGGAAGAGTAATTTGGCCCGGGTTCTAGACTGGCACAGAGAGCCTTTCTGCGAGAGATAAAGGGCGCGTGTGAAGATTATTTCGAGGAAGACGCACTATCACGTTTCTCTCAGTCAATTGCAACAACAAAATCGTGGATTCGACCTGATAGATGCAATTTCATGAGGCAGACACATGTTGCATTGACAAATTTCGTTTTCTCCTAGCGTGCTTGCGATGGACTGGAGTGACCTGTGCGTTTGACTTATTGGCAGAGGAAATGTGCGTTTCACATTGTCAGAGGATGACCAGCAGTGTACCAAATTTGTAATTTAATCTATTCCCATCAAGCTCAAATATCCTGATCTTAAAGTCAATTCATTAGTGAAACGTAAGAGAAGACAACTCTTTTCAACACTACTGTCTCCTATCAATAGCAGCTTAACGAGTATACATGCAATGCTCAAATGGATATATATTAATCAATAACAACTTAACAAGGTAATAGTAATCGGCCTGAGCTCTTCCTGTTGCCGCAACCATCTCAACAAAATTCATTGGATATATATTAATCAATTCCTCAGAATTTTCATTATTTATCTGCAAACACAATCTTGGGGTAAACATTGAGAGCCATCATAGAGACGACATCTCTTGGCGAAATATTGCAAGCAGATTACGATAGCATTGGATTGCTATCATAAAGTTTTTTTAAGTTTGCTCTTTATGCAGTAATTTTTTTCTTTTGGGTAAATTTGTTTTTGTAACTCAAAGTATTTTAACTTTGAGGGGGGGGGGGG
>ML776581.1:556037-591798 GCA_009831015.1 Picea engelmannii | reverse complement strand
AATGGCCTAAAGCTGACATAATTAAAATAACATTACTAATCTAAATTACAACTAATGGCCTAAAGCCGACATAAATAAAATAGCATTACTAATCTAATATGCCCCAATTAAGGGGTAATGAGCCAACATTAGGGCTTAACAGTAAGTATGCAACATAAATTCTTTAGTGGTTTGGCATGCAGGATTGCAAACCATCTCTTACCCCTATGTTAAAAAACTTGAAACTTTCAAAATTTGAAGGGGGGGAAATGGTAGACAACACTATTTATTGACAGTTGATTGGCAGCTTGATTTATTTGACCAACACTCGACCCGATCTATCTTATGCAGTCAATATTCTTTCATGCTTTATGCAGCAACCACATGATAGCCACTAGAATGCAACCAAAAGAGTTCTTTGATATATCCAAGGAGCAAAATATTTTGGTCTTCTTTACAAAAAGACTAAAATTTTTGTACTTGGTGGATTTTTAGATGCCGACTTTGCAAGAAGTATTGATGATCGTGCATCAACATCAGGTTATTTAATGAACATGGGTTCAACAACAGTGTCTTGGAATTGTAAGAAACAAGCTACAGTTGCCACTTCTACAACAGAAGCAGAATACATCTTAGCATGGGATGCAACATGTGAAATCGTTTGGTTATGTAGAATTTTGCAGGACTTGGGAATTTCTCAAATAGAAGCTACATCATTATTCATCGACAGCCAGTCAACCATTAAGCTTGCCAAGAATCCAATTTTTCATTCAAAAACAAAGCACGTGGACACCAAGTATCATCATATCGGATCACTCATTTCAAAGGATGTCATCAAACCAAATTATTGTCCTTCAGAAGATCAGATCTCTGACATTTTCATGAAATCTCTTGGTAGAATAAAATTTTCTAAGTTCAGGGATGAACTTGGTATCTGTTGTAATGTATCTTTGGATCATATGGGGGAACGTTAGATAATCCAAAGTACAAATATTATAGAATAAAATGATTATTAATTTAGGATATTAAATTAATAATCTAGAACATTTGATTAATAAATGGAGACATTGAGAAATAGATTATTGTTGTAAAATATATGACTCTAGAAAGGTGTCGTATCTTAGGCTCTAAATTGGGAGTATAGTTAGAAGATTGTTAAGATATCATTTATTGTAAATGGACACTTGTTTATTTAATAAGTGATCCATATCTAGAGTTTTTTAAGACATTTAGCATATATATAGCTCACTGCAAGAGTGTTGGGTAGTTCAAGTGTAAACTCTTGCAAATTCTATTATGTAATTTCTTTTCCTATTTAATAAAAGTGTGTGTCTGAGGACACTTCTGCCATTAGATTGGGGTGTATGGGACAACAAATTAATCGTTAGTAGAGGTCGAGAAGGAGGGGAACTTTGGTGGTCGAAGAGATTTCTTGAAAATATAATTTTTTGGAAATTTGGGAATTTTTCCATACATGGTGATGTGGAGACCATGTGTCAGGTGATGTGGAATACCATGGTGATATTCCGCAGTGGTGTGGTTCCAGGACATGGTGGCGAGCTCATAGGTATGAAATGCATGGTGGTGGGCTGGAGGGGTGACATAGGGGCCATAACTGAAGGGTGGTTTGCGAGCCTTTGGATTCATGGTATTGGAGCCCAATTTCGAACCCCCCTAACCAATCAAATGGCACCGTATGACACCTTAGTGGTAAGTGGTTACATGAAATTGGGGATGAATTTAACTGACATACAACTCAAACCCCCATAAATCATGATGACTGTTGATCTTCCTTCATCCTTTTCCATCTAATCAAGTGAAAGTTAACTTTGTATTGTTTAGTTAGGGTGCATTGTAGCAACCTGTAGAGGATCTCCACCATAGATATTAGATATACAATAGACACATGTGCACCACATCTAAATGTGCAATGTGAGACTCACCGATCGCCATGAATAATCAAAGGGTTCTTGGTGGGTAGTCGGTATAGGTGGGGTCCCCACATGAAAAAAAATATTATATTGAAGTATACAAATAAAGAAAAATAGAAAGAAAGAAGAGGAAGAGGGAAGGGGACATGAGGATATGAGGTAGGGATAGAGTGGTTGGAGAGATGACATGGTGTCAACTTAGGGTTCCACGTAGACCCGGGGTGCCACATTAGTAGATTTCCACATAGGTAGATGATGCCCTATGTTTAAAAAAAAATCCCAAAGATTGGAGCCAAAATCATACTTTGGCCATAACAGGAGAATAATAACCCAGATTGAGATGAAATTATCTAGGTATCTTTGCAATGAGGAGGGCTACATAAGTTTTAGTGAAGACCATTGCTCAATTATGCACCAATATTCCAAAATTTGCAAATGAGTGGTTTTTGAAGAATATACTAATACTCTCTTACAGAGATTCTATTTATGATGAGATTTTTACAGTGAGACAAAGAAACAAACATGAAATTGAGTGGACCATTTGGCTAGATTCCAATGGGTTTTGAATGGGGATGCTAAAACATGCCAAAATCCATTATTCTATGCCACCTTTTGGGGATTTTTGAAATTTTCAGAGGAGGAAAAGGGACCCCATATCACAAAACTAGAAAATTTTATTAAATTGACATTTTACCTTCTCATCAATCTAGACAACTTTAGCGTAGTGAATTTTTTTTAAGTGTTCAATTTTGGATATAGACAATTTAACTAAAACTTCTGAAGTCCAGAGAAAATTGCAAAAGGGACAAATTTGCTAATTTCGAATTGTTGTAGATTTCTTTTTTATTATAATTGGTAAATTTATTTTATGTAAAAGACTGCTCCAGGAGTAGCAATGATACAAAAATAATCTAAAATCCCCAGCAAGAGGGAGAGAGTCTACCAGAGCTAAAAAAAAACTAGTTTGGGCTTTAAGTTCCAATATCACATCAGAGAAGTGACAACCCAAGGATGAAAACATATTGTTAGGGTAGTCCTTGTAAAATACTCCTAAGAAAAACCAAAATTTAGAGTGCATACAAAACTAATTGAGTGGGGACCAACCCATTTCTTCCGATTCATCTATATCTTCTTTCTGACTTGCAAAGAGGGCTGAGAAGTTGAGGCCTAGAAGCTACTAAGGGCATGAACTAGAGGTAGAAGACTTTGAGTCGATGGGTGCAATTCCCGATGGACCATGGAAAGCACGATGGATGCTAATATCTTCAAGCCAGATACAAAATGCATACACTTTGTCATGGAGAGTCTCGAAGTATTTCCTATGATGAACAAAGAGTTACGAAACAACCAACACCTAAAATGCAAGGGATCCGACCCGTTCTTGAATATCTATCATGAGAGTTCAAAGATCCTCTAGCTTCTGCTCCATCTGTAGTAGGAAAGAATTCGAACTGGAGCATCTGAAGGCCATGCTGAAAGATATTATTGAGATATGACACCCCAAGCGAAGACGATGTTGGATGCAATATTGGTTTCCAATTCCAAATTTGGATAAATAACCCTTCATAGAAATATCGAATGGAGAGTTCGGAACCCCATACAAGAGGACAAGGCACTTAATTCTTTTTGTCCTGCTCCATATGAAGATATGATTTTTGATCTCAAGCAAGATGGGATTTGGAGGATTTCCCTCAAGTGACACATGAACAAGGTGACAAAAGAAACCAAGGAGAAGTGTGAGAGTAACCGCCCACCAAGGGGGCTTCATGTAAGCTTGGACGACGCTAACTGTAGATGGGAGATCGTGGGGGATGAAAACACAAGCGAATGGGAAAGCCGTATGGAGGCCATAAATGCGAGAGGAGGGAGGTACCATCTTAGCGAGAAGGCATGCTTGAGAGTAGTGATAGAGAATGAAGGGAGATATCCATATTGGAGCCGAAGAGAAACCCAACAAGAAGGATTGGGGGGTGAATGTTATGATCCAATTCCTTAAAAAATGATAGAAATTCAATGATTACAATCTACTTCGAGGGGGAAACCTCCTTATACAATATATCCAATTTGAAATACAATATGAGATGATATAATATGATCCTAAGACTAACTCTTCCTGTTATATATATAGGACACAAAGGGTACAATTTTAATGAAAGAGTGCAATGAAGGGTTCTAGTGGACATATACATATAACACTAGAAATGTAATAATTCAATATCTAGGGCTGAATAATGGGTTTTATACATAACATGGGGCTTTGCATAGGGATTAATTTGCCCCTCCCCTTAAAACAAGTGTTTTACTCAACACTTGAAAACTGTGGCTATGTTTGCATGAATAAATCATCTTCCTGTGTCACCTCTTCCACTAGTAGGTTCTTCCATTTGAAGAGGTACTCAATAATTGCTCAATTTCACAACTTCTTAATCCCTATTTCAAGGACTGTTTCTAGTTCTAGTATGGTTTTACCTTCTCCATTAATTTATGATAAAATAGTTTTCACTACGATCTTCTCACTGATTATCTTCTTTAAGCAAGAAACATGGAAGACTATACTTACACTTCCTGGTCATAGATGAATAACATGGTCATGATATTGAGCAGGTGAAAGACCCTTAGACATCCCTCCAAATACCTTGGAATGGTTGTTGCTAAATTTTTGGAGATCCATTGGAGAAGAGGCTATAAATGTTTGAACATCTAGTGAGCATAATTGTGCAATTACACCATCATGTCTCTTTTTGAGTAATTTTGTCATGTTGTTAGAGCTTATTACTTTAGAGGGTTTCCCTTAGATACCTTTGTTATCGCTCTGTAAATTCCCAGAGGTTGTCGCTAGGTAGAATAAATTTACTAGAGGTAACTTTATCCAACCACTTCGAAACTGGGATCTAGCCCTTCCGGTTTCAGAGAGAGATCTCTCTGTAAAATTTAAATTTGTTTTATATTTTAGATGTTAGGCTAGTTCAATAAATGAGACTGTGTTGTTTGTTTTATAAAAATGGCTGAAATATCGCTTATGCATCCATTGGGCTATGGGTTCTGTTTTATAAAGCTCGAGATCGACGTATAAATTTTATAAGGTACTTTCATAGGGAAGGATAATGCAACTGTTAGATTCTTTAGAATTAAATGATGGATAGTAGAAAATATGAGATAATCAATTATAACCAAGAAGAATTTAAGGATTTATTAATCATAACATCAGAAGATAACCATTTAGATCTTTAAAAGCCAGAAACATAGTACACAAAGATAAATTCTGCAACTTCAACTTCTTTTAAACAATCATATATAGAAAACATAAATGATTACGAAGATAGGAAAAACCATTCAACTGAGAGAAGAAAACATCACCAACAACTAACACGCAGGAATCCTGTGAAACATCCTTTTATTACTGGTAGATCTATGATAAAAAATTACAGTTCTTACAACTTTCTTGGGCGTAAATATCAACCCTCAGTACTTCAAAGTTTGAAGGTATTTATAACAAAAATTACAAACAACCCCGTCATTAATGATCAGGACATGGCATATTCTAAATCTAACTAACTAGATAACAACATACAAAAATATAGGAACTAATGATGATCTGTTGTATCCTTCATGCTGATTTTGGGGAAGGCCGTTGGTGAAACATTCACGTGACTTTGACTGCTCTACATGCTGACTTGGATGGTACACCTCATCTCTCATTCGATCTAATTGCACAGATCCTCCCATCGTTGCTGACTGGGAATGGTGACTTTGAGCAGTCCTCGATAGATTTCATCCATTTCTGTATATTTGGAAAAAGTCAGCTTGGTGATGAAAATATTTTTGATTTCGTGCTGGATATTGAGGTCTAGCTGCAGAGTGTCTAGAAATGCCTTTCCTGTTATGCTACCCTGAATTCCTGAAAGCTTGGAACTATCCTTGGCTACCTTGGTAATCTTCTGTTTGTAGTCAGAAAGGGTCATTAGCTTATCGTTTAGAACCAACAAATCATGAATACCTTTCTTATGAAACACATCAATCTTGATGAAGAATATTTGAACCCCGATATCATGTACTGGACTTTCTCCTCCAGCTGCAACATTAATCCTCTTTTGGTCAGAACTCTTTTGACCTCAAGGATAGTTTCTGTTCTGTCTTCAATCTTCAGGTCTTCCAGCTCTTCCCTTCTTTTTGAATTCATAAACTTAATGATTTCATTAGCTTTTATGGGCATTTACCTCAGCTCTCCTTTTATCTTGTTGATGGCTTGCCTACTCCTCAGTACCAGGTCATGTTGTTCAAACATGATTTGCACCATGGGCCATATTTCATTTATGGATTTGGAGATATCCATCCAAATGTTCTCCTTAGCTTCTGCTAGTGTTTTGCCTCCCACTGTTTTCTTTTGCAGCTGATGTATTTCCTGCTTGAAATTTTCTGATGTTTGCCTCTCAATGTTGTAGCTTGTCTGGTAGGAAGACTTGATCTCCTGGAGATTCTCAATCTCTTTGTTCAGTCTATTGATTTCTGTTCCTTGTCGGGTCATATCCTCCATTGATTTTCCTAGCTCTACAAATTTTTCCAGAGCTGTCAGTGGGGTGGATGATGGAAGTTCTGCTGTGGTGGTTGCTGATGCTTTTTCTGTGAGAGGAACTACACTCAGTGGGATGACTTCCATGGGTGTTTCCTGTTCCTTCTCCTTTACTAGCCTCTCAAGCTCTGCTTCCATCTCTTTTATCTGTGCATTTTGTTCCATGATAAACTTTAGCATCTCTTCCTTTTCACCTTCTATCTCAGCCATCTCTTTGGCCTGTGAGTCTTCTGTAGGTGGCAATTTTAGTTGCTTCCTCAAAGATGCTATGTCACCATTCTTTTTCTTGAGTATCTCCTCAACTGCTTCCACATTTGAGAGGTCATACCCAATTTTGAGCACCAATTATTCTAAGGACTTAATCATGTTATCCTTTGCAAAGGATGATATTTTCTCCAGCTTTAATTGGGTTTGAACATTGTTCAGAGAAACATGTAATTTGGCAGCAGAAGTGGAAGCATTGGCTAATGTTGAGAAAATCATTTCTCCAGTTTTCCTATGTAAATCCATCTGATCAACTAGATGTACATCTCTGGTGTTAAACTCCAATGTAGCCCTCTTGTAATCAATGATTTCCTTTGGATGGGGAACTTGTGCCTGCAAAAATGCCATGTGCATTCTCCCCTTCTCTGTATCAAAACCTGATAACAATCTATGCTGTGCTGTGGACGTTTGCTTCCAGAACTGAGCATAAGTGCTGCTGGTTAATATCTCATTTTTCTTCTTAATCAAATCATACTTTTAAAAAATGCTTAGTTTTGCAGATATTGGTGGAGCTTGGGTAATCACAACGGTAACAGTCTACTTCTTTGAGGAAGAAGTAGACATCATATGATGACTTCTTGAGAAAGGTGATGAATGCTCCCCTTCGACTACTGTGGTAGATTGGGTCTCTTCCTCTCCAGACCTGTCAGTAGTGTGAGCGGTCTTAGGCCTTTTCTTGTACACCTGGAAGTCCTCTTTTGACACTTCAGTGACTGAAGGTGAGACATCCTTCCTGAGTCTTTTCTCCTTAGGTACCTATGGTGTAGTGGTTTGTGAGATGAAAACTGGAGTGGGCTATGGTTCTGTGTCTTCCAGAGTGTTTACCTCCCACTTTGTCTGGTTTGCAAATTTCTCGATCTCTGGTTTGAGTGCATGAGCATATGGAGAAATTTTGTTCTTCGATCTCATCTCTGCAATAATCCCACATGGATCATAGTGCCACAGGAAGCTTGTGCCAAACTTCATTTCCTTTAATAGTTTGTCTGCCTCTTCCCCGACAGCTCGACTGTTGCAGATAAAGGGTCCTACCTACCCTTTGATTATCAGCTGTTGTTTCTTTTTCAGAGATAAAAAATGTATATCATCTGAATTGATCATTTTCCTAATGTACTCCAAGGAGAATATTCTAACAGGCAAGTATTTGGGCAATTTATAGGGAGCTAACTCACACCCATATACTCTGATCTCTATGTGATTTTGATACAAAAACCAGTCTCCAGTCTTGGCGAGGTCCGAGAGGTGTAAGATTCTTTGGACCTCCTCATTTATCCTCGGCTTTTGTCTACCACTGAGCATGCTTACAACTGGGTGGTAAAACTGCTCAATAAATTGCTTGAAATCAAACTCGGTGGAGTTTCTTCTGAGCAACGAAGTCCAAGAGGTGATAGACTGTGGTTTACCATCTTGGTTCATTTTTCTGCATAGGGAATGAGAACCTATTTGCTTGAAAGAACATGAACATGTATTCTAGTATTGAAGAATACCGGAACATGCCCTCTGTGGTGAATTTGAAAATTTGTTCGTGCATGTTCTCAGCTAGAAAACCATTGTAGTCGAACTGGGTGGTGGCTTTTTCTTCGGCAGCAAAAATGGATAGGTAACCAAAGATGGGCTCGTCCACCCATTCGTCTGAGAAGTAACTGAGGAGACAACATAATGATGAAATGATTTGGTTTCCCTTTTCTAAAAACATGGAGGAATGGTAAGGGGGATTTTTCTTGGGGAATTGAGCATCCTGTGGGAGGAAAAGCTCAAAAATATGAGCTCTCTGGGGAAAATACAGATTTTGGTACCTTTCAGTTAAAACTATAATGGTGAAAGGAGAGGCAGATTCAACTCTGGATATTTGCATCATTTGATCAATGGACTCGGGTGTGATAGTGAAAAGGGTTTCTCCGGATGATGAAACAATGGCTCTCTGATAGGGAAGGAAATGCGCATGGCACTTGAGGGAAAACTTGGGAAAATGGTGGACTTGGGGAAAATAATGCAGGGGGAGATTGGACTCCCAAAGCCTAATCTTGTCACTTTGATCTAGGAAAGTGTCCTTGAACCAGGAATGCAATTCGTCAAGATCGAATTCGTACCTGGTCTTTGAGATCAGGTAGTCTTTATTGGCTAGTGGGATCCAATCGAGATCAACAGGAGGTGGGAGGAACGGATTTTCCTCGACCTCTGATTTTTTAGATTTTGGCTCCATCACTTCAAAGATACCTACAATTGAAACAAAAAACGTTAGCGGGTAATGGCTATGGTTGGATCTTTGACTGAAAGAGTGAGGTAAAATGAGTTTCTGGTGTGCGGAGAATGTGAGAAGTGCAGAAATAGCGGAAACGGGGTTAAATTTGGGCAAACGGGTATCCGTTGGGCACAGGGGATAGGTCACCAGACTAACAGATATGTTAGCTTGTAATAAATGGCCAACGGATCACTCGGGATATGGGGTGGCAAGTGAAGGAAGGGTGACAAGTGTGCTAGGGTGACGTGGAGGGTGGTGACTGTAAGATAAGTGAAAATGATGTGACCTATGATAGGTGAATGGAGGGTAATACATTGGCAGAGTAATGAGACGTGACTTATAAGAGGAGATAGTGGGACGTGACGTCATGAGGCGGCGCTGGTATAGGAATGCTGGTATGGCAGTATGTCGGAGGGGGGGTAGGCAGTAAATGGTTTGGAGCAGAGGGGGTCCGACGTAATGGATTGGCGACATGTTAGGAAGGGGCCCACTGGGGAAAATCGCCCATATCAGCCCCCCCCCCCCCCCCCCCCCCCCATTAAAAGTAGAACTGTCAGGGGGGTCCAAAATCTATTGTTGGCCATAGATCTAAGCGCCTCTAGATCAACCGTAGATCTATGTGCGCTCTTTATTCTCCATATCAGACCCCCCCCATCATTAAAGGTGGAATGGTCACGGGGGGGTGGGGGAGGGGTCTGGAATTTGCTGTCAATGGTAGATCTCAGCGCCAATGGATCCACCGTAGATCTGTGTGCACTCCTTAATCTCCGAGCGCGAATCAAAATACACAACAAAAACTTAGGATAGTGCTCCTTTGTGGGTTTTGGACCGCTTCCCTTGCATTTTTTCACCATGGGGTTAGGAAACACACTTCACACATCCAAATCATGAATTTTCATCGATCATCATTCATGTTTTATTAAACAAAAAATGGCTAGCCTATGTTCTATCCTACCTACCTACCTACACATTTAGCCCAGATTAAACTGTTGGACTAAGAAATTACTCTATCCTAGGGATATTTGACCAAGTTTAAACAGTTTGGTCAAATTTATTCACTAACTAACCTATCTACTTGGCTAAGATTAAACAATTTAGCCAAGTCTTATTCCCTAAGCCTATCAACATAAATTTAAAAGACCGACCATGATTAAATTGTATGGATCAAGTCATTATTATTGCATGGGGCTTTTATCCATTTTCTTTTATGCCCTCTTTTATTCTTTTTCTTTTCTTTCTTTTCTTTTCTTTTTCTTTCTTCTCTTTTCTTTTATTTTCTCTTTCTTTTTGAAAATAATTTGCAAGAATGAAATATTATTTCCAAACAAACTACATCAAGAGTAAAAATCTCCAGTCACCAATTGATCCTATGAAATATAGGGTTATAACAACCTCTACGATAAATTTCCTTTCCTTCTGAGGAAAATCTCATGAAAATATATTGAAAATTAAGGGCCATTGTTCTCAACGATTTTAACCATTGGACTCCTAATACAACATCAACACCACCCATTTTGATGAAAATGATGGTACTATCCAATAAATACTCTCCCATTTTGAGCTTAATACTATGACACTTCCGAGAAAAATTTATGGTACCTCCATCTACAATCATTACTTGAAAATCTGGTGCTGGATATACAAAGCAATTAAGATCTTTTGCTAATTTGTAGTCGATGAAGTTATGGGTACTACTAGAATCAATCAACACTGTTACCTTTTTCTTTTTGATATATCCTTCTATCTTGAGGGTTTGTGGAGTATTGATTCCGACCAATGCATGACACTATATCATTGGAATAGTCTCTTCTAGCTATAGATCTTGAGATGGTTCCAATTCTTGATCTTCTTCCTCTTCATTTTCTATGTAGAATACTTTCTTATCATTGAATTTATGCACCTTACCGTACTTACTGTCACAATTGAAACATAGTCCCTTTGCTCTTCTTTCATCCATTTGTTGATGTTTCAACCTTGTCAGTTAAGGTACACTTATCTTATGAACCCCGTATTGATCTCTGCTTCATGTGTGTGCTCGACTAGTAGACTTGTGCATAGCCTTATTCTTGGCTTGAATATGCCAAGCATATTGCATAACTTCTATAATATTTGCAGGATGTCTTAAGAAAAGCTCATGTTTAATGTATTCTTTTAATCCACCCATGTAAGCTTCCAATAATTTATCATCACTGATGTTATCCACCCTTGTGGCCAATAACTGAAATTTTGAATTGTAATCTTCAATATCACCTAAATGTTTGATTCTTGTCAATTGACTGAAGTAGTCATATTCCCAAAGCTTCCCATATTTTGCTTCTAAGTCTCTTGTAAATAAACCCCAATTATAATGATAAAAAGGGGGTTACATTTTAAATACCCATTGATACCATTGATATGGTTTTATCTCAAAGTTCAAAGTTTCTATGTGAATCCTTTTCTTATCATCCATAATATTATGCAGTTCAAAATATTGCTCTATTTGGTTCACCTAGGTAAAGACCTATGTACCATCAAACTTCTTTAATTCAATCTTAGGAAAGTTGAATTTAGGACCCCCACCATACTTAACTCCAGTATTAGAGTTAAATCCACTAGAAATTTGTTTATTATCAGTAGGATGTTCAACCATAGCACTACCTTTATTTTCCCGAGTTCCTTGCATTTCGATATCTCCTTTAGAGAATCTATCATCTAGAGCATGAAACATCATGGAAGACAAGGAGTTTTGTAATTCCTTCATGGATTTTTACATATTTTCATCCATCTTATTTTTCATGTCATCCATATTCTTATCTATCTTATTTTCCATTTCATCCATATTTTTTTCATCTCATTCTTATTCTCATTCATCTTCTTATCCATAATGTTTTCCATTTCATCCATATTTATTTTCATAGTTTCATCCATCTTATGTTCCATTTGTTCCCTATTATTAGTGACCCTCTTTTCCATGTGGCGATATATCTCATCAATTTCCTCTCGAGTCATGGTTAAACTTTTTGGAGGAGCCTTGGGAGACATGCGAGAAAAAAATAATTCTCCTCTTTTTCCTCTTTATTACAAAATTTGAATCACCCAAAACAAATCTTCCAATAAAACATTATGCCAATTGTAAGTTTTAAACCCTTAATTTGGAGTATGTCCTCTTGGCCTACCTTCCTTCTGATGTATTTATGAAATTTCATCCCTTCCGAGTCTGAAATTTTGGCTGGTAGTACTCTGAAATGTCTTCTCCGCAATTTCACAGGTTTGTCCAAAATTGGATGTGCCAAGTGAAAGTTAGGGTAACTTTCCCAAACTTGCTGATTTTTGGCCTTTCCGAGAGAACGAAGTTGTACATATTGCCACATGTCCAATATTTAATACCCGATTCTGAAATTTCTACCAGAAATATTATGGACTAGACTATTTCAAATGCAATAGGTCTTATAGAATTTAGATCCTCACCGAAGAATATATGACTGTTTGATCCAAAACACTTGTTTGAGACTAGTTATAGGACTAGTTGAAAACCCTATCTTCCATAGGGTATATATCCGAAAGTATAATGACCTAGAAGCTAAATTTTTTACTAGAGATACCTTAATATTTCTTATAAATAACATCCAAGTTTCATTGTCTGAATCATCCTAGAAAAAAATGTTATAGAAAAAATTCTAATATGACTTGCTTGGAGAAGAAAAACCCTAAGATCAATGCTTTGATACCAAATGTTATGATAAAACACCTTAAAAAATGATAAAAAGCCAATGATTATAGTCCAATTCGAGGGGGAAACCTCCTTATACAATATATCCAATTCAAAATACAATATGAGATGAGATAATATGATCCTAAGACTAAATCTCCTTGTTATATATATAGGAGACAATGGGTACAATTGTGCAATGAAGGGTTCTAGCCAACATACACATATACAACTAGAAATGTAATAATTCAATATCTAGGGCTTAATAAGGGGTTTTATACATAAAATTGGGATTTCTATGGGGCTTTGTCTAGGGATTAACAATGAAAAGACACAGAGATGGCAACTTCCATATGAGGGGATTTGTGTGAAAATAGGTGAGATGAGAGGCCGGATATGTGTCGGGGGGAGATTGTGCCAAAGGAAAAGGAGGGGACCACCAAGATGAGGGGGTAGGGAATTTATCCCAAGTCATATGGAGAGGAGGCTAAAGGATGGGGCTGAGGATGATCCTGCCATCAACAACGAAAGTTCCAACTTCACCTTTGATGCCAAGATTGGCCAAGTGGTATTATAGAGAATTAAGACCCCTTTTGACATTCCAAGAAATAACCTCGCTGAAATCATTTAAAATACATTGAATTCAGATGAAAATTGAGCAAATACATACGTCCATTAGAAGAGTATAAATCCATATATGCTTATTGTGTCTTTGGAATCCCCCACAAATGAGAGGGTTATGATATTTCTTGAGTTGGTGATTGATCCAAAAAGGATCCAGATAAGGTTAATAACAACTCATAACTCACAGAGGCAACTCAGGACGCTCAGAATGGCTCCAACAGAGAGATAAAGGGAAAAAAATTCAAAGTTCCCAAAACTCAATGGAAATGGAATGATCGCGAAGATCACATCGCAAGATTTCTAACGATGCAAACGACTCGTTAAATAGAGTTACATATTGAAAGATATTCACGGTCAAAGTTTGGTCAACCTAGCCCAATTAGCAGGGGATGAGTCAACATCTGTACTGCTGACGTCAACATATGTAAGGATGAAGTCAACATCCATACAACACATGTGGCAGGAGAAGGTAAGTGACATGTGGCATGCTGACATTAACATGATGATGTGGAAACACTAGAGGCTGCCACGTGTCACCCAGTTTTTGGCATTTTGGACAAATCGGATCGTGCCATGTGGCAGTCCATACAAATGATGTGGCATGATGACGTGGTGTGATGACTTGGTAGGGGGTAGAGTGTACCAATGAGAGGCCTCCACATGGCCCAATCAGGAGATGCCATGTGGCAGGCGGGAAATGCACAAGGACAACCTGTGAATGAAATTTGAAAAAAAATAGTTGGCGGGTCCGCCAACTATAGCCACAATTGTATATCATTGGAGAGGTTCTAGAGTCATTGCTAACAATAGCGTAACATATATATATTGTATAAACCATATAACAATATCAAACCAAAAGTAGAGTCTGTGGGGCTTGACCCCATGACCCTCGCCATAACCTATGCTTTAATACATCCACCCCTAACCAATAGGCTATGGGTACCACATGGTATACAATGGCTAGTTTAATTATAAAAGGTGAATCCACCCAGACACATAAGAGGAGGCGCACATACTGTACAACCTTCCATATATGCTTTTCAATGCAAGGTACAGTCATCATTGCAGGTTGCAGAAGGCACAGAAATCGAGACACAATTCTTCTTGGGACTAGGAGTGCCAGAGTCAGATCAAGGCGTGGAGACAATCATTTTTGGGTAATTCGACGCCATGAATTCAATGGTGCTTTCTGTTTTCTGATTTGAGCATTATTTCTGCAGCTTGATTTCAGAATGAGGTATACTTATGTATTTATCCAAATTCTTTTGTTGAGTTAATGAAAGAGCCTCCCATTTGAGAGCAGAACCCAGAGACGTAGTTCACCAGGGACGAACTCCATTATCAAGTTTTTGTGTTCATATATGATGCTTATGTCTCTTCATTTTTAACTTTTCCCTTCTTTAATGGTGCACTTTTATTTATGCTCATTTAATGCAATTCTTTATAAGTCACGATGAAAAGATCCCAGATCATGTTGGTATCAGAGTAATCGTCTTTGACTTAAATTGTTGAGTGTGAATGCTTACTAGGGACAATCATAAGTAGGGCTAAGTAACTCTTAAGACTTTCAATCCCGAAGTTGGCCATGCATCCCGAAGGAATAAAATGACAGAAGAGGACAAGCGTGATTGCTTGGTGACATTAATTTTTGGTGAATGCTTACTTAATGTGGTTGGGTATGTGATAAAGCAAAACTTAATGTCACCAAGCAATGTAGGATCATATTTTCTATTGCTTCAAAGTTTATTGATGAAGTGGATTTGGATGTTGTACCACCTGATATATGTGGCATAGTGTTGGGAAGTCCTTATCTTTTTGATAGAAAAGTAGTCTTCTTTCGTCATGAGAACAAATACCACCTTACTAAAGAGGGAGTGGAATATATTGTTAGAGCTCATAGCATGAGGGTAAATACAACACTTGTTAGTGCAGGGAAATTGAAAATATTCATAAACATTAATAAGAGATATGTACTCATGGTCGTTAGAGAGAAACATCCAATGCTTTCCAATGGTGTGATCCATCTCATAAAAAGGAATTAATTGATATTGTTTCTAAGTATGATGATATTTTCAGGAACCATATGGATCACCTCCTAAGAGGGAAATCCAACATGAGATACATCTTCAACATGATTCTCCTCTTCCTAATGTGGACATGTATAGGATGTCAGTTGTGGAGATGACAGATATCCAGAAGTAGGTACATGGATTATTGGATCAAGGGGTTATAGGCCCAATTCATCTTCTTGTGGTTCTCTAATTGTGATGGTGCCAAACAAGGATGGCACATGGCGAATGTGTGTCGATTACCGAGCCTTAAATAAAATCATGGTGAAAAATTGATACCGTCTTCCTCATATAGATGATTTACTTGATCAATTGAAGATTGTTGTTTATTTCACTAAGTTGGATTTGCGTAGTGGATATCATCAGATCAGGGTCGCAGAACAAGATGCATGGAAAACTTCCTTTGAAACCAAACATGGATTGTTTGAGTGTTAGTTATGCCGTTTGGGCTTTGTAATGATCTATAAAATTTCATGCGTGTGATGAATGATGTAGTCATGCCTTTCCTAGATGACTTTGTGATTTTATATTTAGACGAAATTCTTATTTTTAGCGGGACTTGGGGTGAATGTGTGAGGCATGTAAAACAAGTATTGGATACTTTGCAAAGGGAAAAGATGATTGTAAAATTTTCTAAATGTGAATTTGACAAGACTACACTTGTGTACTTAGGTCATATTGTAGGAGGAGGACAATTGAAAATTGATCCTTCCAAAATTGATGTAATTGTAAATTGGCCTGAGCCAAGAAGTGTAACCGAAGTCTGAATCTTCTTAGGTGCAATCCAGTATTGGAGGAGGTTCATTCCCAACTTCTCCTTTATAGCAACTCCTTTTCATGCCTTAACCAGTGTGAAGAACACTTTTCAGTGGGAAAAAAAGCAACAAAAATATTTCAACATTTTGAAGGAGAAGATCAGTACCACACCAGTATTAGCATTGTCGAATCTTCAACAACCTTTTGAGATCGAGACAGATGCCAACGGATACGCCATGGGTGCAGTATTGATGCAATATCGTAAGCCTATCTGTTACCACTCTGAAACTTTTAACCAAGATGTTGTTAACTATCCTACATATGATAAAGAGTTGTATTCATTAGTCCAGAGTGTAAAGAAATGGAAGCACTACTTGTTAGGGAAGGAAACAATCATACATAAAGATCACCAACCCTTACAGTATCTCTAAGCACAGACCAAATTGAAACAATCTTGACACTGCAAATGGATGGGTTTTATACAACAATTTCATTTGGTAATCAAGTACAAAAGGGTACGAGTAACAAGGTATCCGATATGCTTTCTAGACCTCCTATTGCTGCTTCTATTATTTTGAAGAATAATTATTTATCTCATGATAGCTATGTAGAACAATATGCCATCAATGAAAATTTTAAAGAAGTATATGTGAAGCTAACCCTTGGTGCACAGGTAGAGAACTATTGTCTGTAGGGAAAACTAATCTACCATCTTTGAAAGCTATGTATTCCTACAAGTGAACGAGTTCATGTAATATGAGAATCTCTCACTTTTCTTGTGTCTGGGAATTTTGGGGTAGGAAAAACTATGGCTCATTTGCATAGGTTTTGTTACTGGCCTCAAATGAAAGAAATTGTAACTAAATATGTAAAGGGGTGTGTGACGTGTTCTACTTGTAAGACTACTAATAGAAAATTGGGGCTATATTCACCACTTCCTGTTCCATCCCATCCATGGGAAAGTATCTCCATGGATTTTGTAGGGGGTTTACCAATGACCAACAGGGGTCATGATTATTTGTATGTTGTAGTGGATAGGTTTAGCAAGATGTGTATCTTGATTCCATGTAAAAATCATATCACTGTTGAGAATACTGCTAATCTCTTATTTCGGTATGTTTGGGTTCACTTTGGGTTACCCACATCCATTGTCTCGGATTGAGATACTCAATTCCTTGGGGAATTTTGAACTAGCTTGTGGAGGAAGATGGACACCAAATTGAAGAGGAGCACTACTTTCCATCCACATACTGACGAACAGACAGAGGTGGTAAACCGAACAATGGTAGTTTTTCTTCGAGGCTACATCAACAAGCATCTCAAGTTATGGGATGAACATATACCCTATGTACAACATGTGTACAACTGAGATTTACATTCATCCACTCAGAGTTCACCTTTTGAGACATGTTTTGGGTACCTACCAAAGGTTCCTTTGGACTTGATGTATGGGAGAGATACCGATGTGAATGAAGAACGAATAGAGGACAAAGATAACAAGTTCATCCAGAGGATGCAACAAATACACTAGGAAGTCAGGGAACAATTGGAGAAAATTCAAGCACAATATAAAGCTCGGCATGACAAACACATGGTTGATCATCAGTTTCAGGTTGGAGACCGGGTATGGATTCACATCAACAAGGAGAGATTGAAGGGTGAAGGCAAGAAACTCAAGCCCATTAATTATGGACCCTTCACTATCTTGGAGAAATTGTTGATTAAGGTTGGTTGTCATTGATGTCAACCCTTGAAGAAAGCCCCACAACACAAAGGTTTGGGTAATGGACCCAATATTTTTTTATGTAAATATGTATTATTATTGTCTTGTCATGGTTGATAAGAAGTAAATATGGATGAACTCCAAAGTGGTCCCCTTATGGTGAAAGCCCTCACGGGAAGACGCTTTGCGGAGTAAGAGAACCCATGCTTAATTGTGGAATAATGAGATGAAGGACAATGAATTTGTCAGGTAAAACATCCCATATGTATAGTTCTTGTCATTCCATTTCTGGTGGTATGTGTAACGCCACATAACTCCTCACGGTTAGAGAGTTATGGCCATGAGAAGTTGGAGAACCCAGGTTTGGGTAATGGACCCAAGTTTGTTTGATGGATAATGGTACGAGTTATGATATATTTTCAGATAATACTATTCTATATGGATAATACATGTCATTCCATTTCTGGTGGTATGTGGAACATCACATAACTCCTCACGGCTTGAGAGTTATGGCCTTATGAAGTTGGAGCACCCTCATATGTCATCTAGAAGCCCCAAAAGGTCAAAGTAGTCAAAGTGGTTTAAGAGATTTTAAAAGATAAATAATAAAGTGAAGTAATGCATGTATTATAATTCAAAGTGAATACAAAATACAATATTTCAATAATAAATTTAATGGAGAAATTAGAAGTGGGTTAACCCTAAAATAAGGAAAGTGGGGCCAAGTGACCTAGAAGATGTTTTTAAGGAAGCTACTTGGAGAGTATAAATAAGAGGCAAGGCTCTCTCATTTTAATAAAACTTGAGAATATTGAATATCTATAGGTGTATGAGGTAACCAAGGATATATAAGATGAAATTCTGAGGGAAGGTGAAGAAAAGAAGGCTGAAATGCAAGGAAGGATAAATTCTTTTGATGGTGCTTTCTAAGGTATGTTATTTATAGGTCATCTCACCATTTTCGCTATAATTTTTTTTTATATAATGATTCAGACCTTGAAATTGATATTCCATTGAGAAAACATATCCAAGTATCTTTGGTAAAAAATTCAGCTTGTGGGTCATTGTATTTTTGGAGTTACACTCCATGGAAAATAGGGTTTGTGGCTAGTCCTGAAACTAGTCAAAAACATGTGTTTTGGGTAAAAGCATCATAACTTGTTCATAGCAGATCCAAATTCAGTGAAACAAAATGTTTTGGTTAGGGTACAATCTGCAGTATTCTGTGTAATAGTTTCAGATCAATTCAACAAACATTTCGTGCGGGGCACGCTCTACAAGGTCTCTCTCTAGAATAAGCCAAAATTCAGCAAGGTATGCCATTTTTGCTATAACTCCTTTTCTGAGAGCTTCCAAGTAGTGAAACCTGGAGGAATTGCATAAAACACACTTAAGAACATTGTTTATCAGTTTCATATCTTTATACATTATAGGTACAAAGTTATGATTACTTCAAGTTAGGGTTGTTGACTAATCCAAAACTAGGCATGTGAGACTAAATAAAAGTTTGATGCAAATGCTAGTCTCTTATTGTTGAAGTTAAGGAAGGTTTGCATGAATGTGATGATATACAAAAGGTATATTATAGAGCTACAAATAAGAGTTGGATGATTAAATTGATGAGAGCTTTTGGTTGAGGTACATGTTGAGTACATAGTTGAGATAAGTAGTTGATGAGTTGGCACATACATGAGGTGTATAGTTGATGATGTTGGTACATATTGATGAGTCATAGTTGATGAGTAGTTGACACATGATTGGTACATATAAATTGGTATATGGTTGGATGCACTTGTTTATGGTACAGGTTGACTACATGTTATTTGGTACAGGTTGGTGCATGGTTGATGCACTTGTTTATGGTACAGGTTGATTACAAGTTGATGCATGGTTCAGATTTATTGGTACAATTTTATAGTGGTATATCTCACAGTGAAAAGTTAACAGTAGTTCCATGATTCTACTTCTACTTCAGGGTGGCAGGATGGGGCAAGGACATGTGGTTGTAGCCGGAGAACATAGGGGGTTGTAGCCTCCTTCTGGTTGTAGCTAGAGAATTGGAGATTTGGAGCTTCCATCAGGTTGTATCCTGAGAAACTAGGGGGTTGGATCCTCCTTCTAGTTGCAGCTGGAAAACAAAGGATGTTGGTGCTTCCAATGAATGTAATTCTTAAAGACATATAAGAAAAAGCATTCTGTGGTTTTCTCCCGATTTGGGTTTCCACGTAAAACACTGGTGTACTGTGTATGTGTATGTTTGCTCATTTGTTCATTTCTTATTTACTCTGCAGTTATTGGATGATAATGCTTCATTGATATAACACTTGGATTATATGGTTAAAAAGGATCAAATTTCTCTATTACTGATTCACCCCCCCTCTCAGTAATCCAACAATTGGTATCAAAGAAGGTTCCTTTAGAAATTAGTTTAACCACTGAAAGGTAGATCATGGAGAGTACCAACTCATATAAAAATGGAATACCATAGTTTGATGGACATAAGTATGCTTTTTGGAGCATAAGGACGAGGACATATATACCGACACAAGGATTTCAAGTTTGGCAATCAATTATAGATGGATACACTACACCAACAGTTCCACCAACAAATGAAAAAGCAGTAAAACTCGGTTATAATAATTCCAAAGCCACACATGCACTTTTGAATGGTCTCAGTGATACCTGTATTCACCAAAGTTGCACACTGTAAATCCGCTAAAGATATTTGGGACAAGCTTCAAAATATTTACGAAGGAGATACAAAAGTCAAAGCAACAAAGCTTCAGACTTACAGAGGTCAGTTCGAACAACTAAAAATGAAGGAAGATGAAGATATCACAACCTACTTCTTACGAGTCGATGAAACAATGAATGCAATCATAGGATTGGGAGAAGAAATTGAAGAATTTGTAATTGTTCAATAGATACTAAGATCTTTGCCTATGAGATTCAACCCTAAGATATAAGCACTAGAAGAAATATCGGATCTAGACTCAATAAGCATGGACAAACTGCATGGAATCTTCACAACATATGAAATGAGAATTGAGCAGGAAAATCCAGATGTAAAAGAAGCAGCCTTCAAGGCATCCAAAAGATCAAAGCAAAAGAAAAAGGAACAAGAAGAATATAGCAACAACAGTGACACCTTGGAAGATGATGAAGAATTGGCCAACTTTGTCAAAAGACTGAACAAGAGAACCGGCGATAGGTATAGAGGTATTGGTCATTTTGCTAACAAATGTCCTCATAAGAAAAAGAGAAATGATGAAGGTTACTCAAAAGGAAAACACACATATAAAGGCAAAATAACTACAAAGAAAGTTCTCAAGAAAAACTTATACACCAAATAAGACATCTCATCATCAGATGAAGATGAAGTTAGTGACAATGAGACAAGAAGAGTTCTATTCATGGTAGTAAAAGAATATGACAAAGAAGACTTCGAAGAAGAATATGAAGAAGCCGAAGAAGAATGTGAAGAAGTTGAATAAGAAATTGAAGAGACAGAAGTTGACTATCGAGAAGAATTAATGTGTGCCATAGAAGTTATCAGAAGAGAAAAGAAAAAAAACAAGAAACTACAAGCAGAACTAGACAAGAAAAATGACACTCGAGAACTAGAACAAATGATCACAAAATTGAAGGTTCAAATAGAAGAAGATAAAATAATTGAAGAAGCACTCGAAGAACAACTAGAAGAAAAGGACAAGATCATTGGAAACTTGGAAGCATAGGTTCTCACACTAAGAAATGATATTCAAAAGAAAAATATGCAGAATAGCTCAAAAGTTCTGGATGACATTATCAATAGTCAAAAATATCATCTCGACAAGTCCAAACTTGGATATAATCAAACAGAAAAGGGATCAAGCTCCAAAACAACAGAGCAAGAAACAAATCCAAAGAGCTATGTAGAAACAATCAAAGAGGATAGGAAGATTACAGGGACACTCCTCCACCAAGAAGATTCATATTTCAGAATCAACAACAGACATATAGGCCTCAAGAAGAAGACGGATTCATAAGAGCACCTCCTTTCAGAAGATCTTCAACTCCCAGGTATCAAACTATATTTTTTGGTTTATGTTATTCATGTAATAATTTTGGACATAAAGCTGTGAATTGCATAGCTAACAACAGGAACAATAACAACTTTCAGAGTTATACACAAAGGGATTATTCAAGGAGACCTAGTGACACACAAAGAAGAAGTTACAACAGGTTTGAATCTTTGAGCACTGAAGTGGAATGTTACAAATGTAACAATTTTGGACACATGGCCAATGATTGTAGAATGATAGTTCCTCCTAAAGAACCTCAACAAAATAACAACAGCCACAGACAAGAACCTCAGAAAACGACATGGATAAAAAAGCAAGATCAATATAACAATGAAGATTGAAAAGTCGCTCTACAAGCTAAGCAGAAGAAACACGGTTGGTATGTTGACAGTGGATGTTCAAAACACATGACAAGTGATAAAGACAAATTTCTTACATTACGAAAAGAAAAAAATGGATCAGTCTCCTTTAGAAATGATAATTCATCCAAAATCACTAGAGAAGGCACAATCCGAATTGGGAACAAGAATGAAAAGGCGCAAAATGTTCTACTGGTAGAAGATATGAAACATAATCTTCTAAGTGTGAGTCAAATGTGTGACCAAGGTCATAAACTTACTTTCGATTCAAGAAAGTGTGAGATAAGAAAAGAAGGTTCAGGGAAATTGGTCAGTACAACTGCAATAACTTCAAACAACATATATGTGTTAAGTGAAATTGGAAATGAAAAGTGTTGTCTAGGAAAGGAAGATGAAAGTTGGCTATGGCATAGAAGAATGGGTCACATGCATTTTGATAACCTTTTCAAAGTCAGCAAAAGAGAACCAATCAAAGAAATTCCCCAGATCACGAAACCAACCAACACTTTATGCAAGCATTGTCAACAAGGAAAAAAAACAAAGACCAGGTTCAAATCAAAGGAATATTCAACAACAAGACCACTGGAAATTGTGCACACTGATCTAGTTGGACCAACTACAACAAAGGGATTAAAATAATTTATGTTATTAGTTGATGATTATACAAGAATGACTGCAGTTTGATTTCTCAAGAACAAGCCAAAAGCTTTTGAAAACTTCAATATCTACAAGGAAATGGTTGAAAATGAGATGGATTCAAGAATGAAATGTTTGAGATCTGATCATTGCAAGGTACAATAATCATTGCAGGTTGCAGAGGGTAGGAAAACCGAGACACAATTCTTCTTGGGCCCGGGAGTGCTAGATTCATATCGAGGTGTGGAGACAATCATTTTTGGGTAATTAGACGCCACAAATTCAATGGTGTTGTTTGTTTTTTGATCTGAGCATTATTTCTGTAGCTTGATTTTAGAATGAGGTATACTTGTGTATTTTTCCAAATTCTTTTGCTGAGTTAATGAAAGAGCCTACCCATTTGAGAGTAGGACCCGGAGACGTAGTCCACCAGGGATGAACTCCGTTATCAAGTTTTTGTGTTAAAATCTGATGCTTATGTCTCTTCATTTTTGAGTTTTCCCTTCTTTAATGGTGCACTTTAATTTATTCTCATTTAATGCAATTCTTTATAAGTCATGATGAAAAGATCCCAGATCAGTGATTGATATGACTTGTAGTAGAGCATATGATTATGCTTGATTACTAGTGGAGACACCTAGATTCCAGGAAAAACTGGACACAATATGACCTCTAGGGCCATAAAGAACCCCTCCCACACCTACCAGGGTTCCCTTTGGAGGCACCATCAAAGAAAATGGTGAATTGGTCGTGATCCCATAACCAATGGGAGAATTCAAGAGTCGTGAGATGAAGTTGCCAATATTATCTAGGATGAGTGGGGGGAGGTGGATACCAAAATAGGGAACTACATCATCCATCTTGAATCCCAATGGTATAAAGTGTTAGGATGAGAGTTTCATAAGCCTCTTGAGTTAAATTGTTCCAAGAGAAGACGTATAGATTTGGATGCCACCAATTAAGGTATTAAAAGAATCCCTTAGAGTACCCCTTTATTGCAAGCTAATGAGAGCTTCCAACAAACAAATTTTGGAAGGACCAACCAGACTGTTTTGAAAATTTTCTTTCCAAGGAGCCTAGGTGGGCTTGGGGAGAACGAAAGAGGAGGTGCTCCATTTAATAGGACCAACAAAGTTTGAAAATAATTTCTTGCAACAGAGAGCTCCAAACAGCCTTGGAGAAGGCCCAATGTAAGGAAAGATGAAGAGAGGAATTAGAATCAACACAACATGGAACACACTTTCTTGGGCCTTATATGCCATGCTTTGCAATATTTTCCCCAGTGAGGATTTTTCGATGCATGAGAGTCCAACATAAGGAATTAATTTTGGGGAGACTGTCTGGATTCCATATTCCTTTCCACTTAGTGGATCTTGAAGGGAGACTAGATTTCAGAAGTTCTATTTGATATCCTTGTTTGATAGAATAACCTTTCTTACCCCATCCTCTGGAGTCTCTAGAAACTCATTGGAGGGGGGTGTATCCATGGATCTTGAGAAATAAGGCCCAGGAGAGGGGCTGTAGAGGGGCCGAGAGATCTCCCAAGTCCCAACCCAACCATATACTTGAATACTCATCCAATAGAGAGATGTCAAACATGATGAGTTTGGCCCGTTGATCTAACCAAACTTTCAAAGGAAGAAGGTCTTGTGAAGTAGAGAGGGCAGGAAACCCCATTATGATTTCCTACCATATTTGATATGCTTTCCATTCCCCGGGGCCCAAGATAAGTTAGGAGAGAGGATTGGGAGATAAGCATGAAGGAGGCACCAGATTTGGGAGAAAGAATAAGGGGGAAGCGGGTCATTAAGGAATCTCATACAGGGGCCAAGGAAGTATTTCTGATTTAGGAATTTTTTTCACCACTCATTACGACCAGAGATCAGTCTCCACAAAGTATTGGCACTGATAGATTTATCCATCATAGAGGGGTTACTAGAAATATTGTTGTCATTGATGTCAAAGACAGGGGGAGCCTACAATATGTCTAAGATAAATATTACAAGCCTACAGATGTCCAAGATAAAAATTGCAAGATGGAGATTGTTGAAAGAATTATTTTTGGTCATTTTGGATACCCTATATTTGAATACATTTTTACCCTACATACCTAGCTCAAATGGGAGAACAAGTTATATGTTTGGAAATATTATTCCGAGAAATTTCCAATGGTATATGGAATTCCCTCTAACTCCCTATGAATGAGGAGATATGAATTTTTCCATCTGACAACCCAAGTAGAAAATTGTGGTTGGCTCAACCAGTCTTTACAGATCGACTCGAAAAGTGGGGAAAAAAATAATATAAATATAGGATGGATTTTCACATTTGTTGAGTAACCAAGCATGAGATCAAGTATGAAGTGCACTAAGGGTGTTGGGGTGTCTCTTTGGGATCTAGGGGTGTGCAAGAGAAGTCTAAGGGAATTTCTTTGGGTCTTTCTTATTCTCAAGGTATGCTATAAGGTTGTGATTCTACCGTGTGCACTACTATGAGGTTGTGATGCTGCAGTGAGGTTGTGACGTTTATGTTAGTGGATGTTGATGTGAATAGATGTTACCATGAGTGGATATTTCCATTAGTGAATGTTTCTTTCAATGGATGTTATCGTCAGTGAATGTTGTTTTCAGTGAATGTTGTTGTCAGTGAATGTTGTCGTCAATGATTACATTCTGCCAATTATTCTATGAGGCTTGTTAGGGTTTGAAGGATTGTTTATGGAATGAAGCATGCAGGTGAAGTTAGTAGTACCTTGTGTATTAATACCTTGGATTTGTGTCTACACATATCTTATTGAGTTGGTTCTCAATTGAGGAGATTGGTGTCTCTAGTAGGTTGGTGCCTACATCTTGAATAGTTGGTGTTCAATTGAAGAGATTGGTGTCTCAAGTAAGTTGGTTCTTAAATATTGTTGAGTTGGTGCTCAGTTAAGGATATTGGTGTCTCGAGTAGGTTGGTGCCTACAATTTTTGTAATAGTAGGTTGGTGCCTACAAACATTTATAAAGATAATCTTTTGTGGTTTTCTCCCACAAGGGTTTCCACGTTAAACTCTATGCATTGTGATTTGAGTTTATATGTGATTATTGTTTCTCAACTAATGAATGATTGATGAATGGTTAAATAAAGTAAAAAGTATCGTATACTGATTCACCCCCCCCTCTCAGTATAAGTATAAGATCAACATGGGTCCCTTATCCCAAGCCCTCAATTGTATTTAGGTGCCTGAACCACTTTCCATCTCATTAGATAGAATATTTTGGAGTTAGATTCCCCCCCCCTTCCAAAGAAATCAACGAATTTCTTGGGCGAAAGCAATATTGAAGGAAGAAGGGGAAAGCAAGTTAAATAATTGATAGATTGGTAGGGTGCTTAGAACTGAGTTGATAAGGACAATTTTTCCATCTAGATTGAGCCTGTGTGCTCCCCATTAGGTAAATTTAGACTTGATCTTGTCCAAGGTAGTTTGTTGGGAGGTAGAAGAAAGGGGTTTAATGAAAAGGGGAATTCCCAGGTATTCAAAAGATTGACATTTTTCATCAAAGGGGTTAGTGTTCTAGGTGAAGAGTTGGATTTTAGAATTATAAACCAGACCCCTAGAAGAAATAGTAAATAGGTCCAATTTATCTTTGAATCTGGAGGCGAGGACAATTGAGACACCAATAATGAGAAGGGTGTCATAAAAAAACTGGGAATGATTGAGTCTTTTTATGCCCCTCACAATTTTGACGCCTGGAATTGACTTCTCTTTCCTGGCATGTTCCAACATTCAGTTGAGATCCTCGACCATAAGAATGTACAAGAGGGGGGAGAGAGGATAGATCTAACACAAGCCCCTGGAGGCATGAAATAAATAGGTTGGGATACCGTTAACAAGGGGGGGAATCCAGGGGGAGGAGAAGCAAGCATAGATGCAATTAAGAAATCTTCACTCAAACCCATTTTTTTTAATAAATTCCAAGATGAAGCTACTCCGAACCCTGTCAAACCTGTTGACCATGTCTAATTTTATGATCATTCATTTTATCCTCTTGTTTTACTTGAGTTAATGGCTTCCTGAACTAGGATAATTTTGTCAATGATATGCAATTTTTACACAAAGCCCCCATGGTTAAGGGAGATAATCTCAGGAAGGAGAGTTTTAATTCTATTGGCTATGATCTTTGAAATGATTTTGTAGGATACCTTTCATAGTGAAATAGGTATTGATCTAGAAAAGGAGGAGGAGTTGACCTCTTCGGGGAAAAAAGAAAGAATTGAGGAGTTGGTATTACCTCCCATGCATGTTGATCTCTAAACATACCTCACTATTATGACCAGATCAAATTCGATAGTGTTCAAACAAATTTTGTAGAAGTGGGTGGAGAACCCATCTGGACCTGAGGATTTGTTTGATTCCATTTGCTGAATCTATTTGAAGACTTTAGGTTCCTCCATAGGAGAAGAGAGATGTTCATTTTATTTCACGCTAATAATTGCGGGGATATGGTCCAACAACTGAGTGGTTTTTTCCAGGTGAGTATATGATGACTTAGTGTATAAGAGATTAAAGTGTTGGAAGGTCACCTCTTTGATCTTGGTGAAGGAATAAGTTGTCGATCCATCGACTGTCATGATCTCTTTGATGCTATTATTCGAAATGCGGTCTTTGGCTTGTCTATGGAAGAACTTGGTGTTCTTGTCCCCTGATTTGAGCCATAAAATCCAAGATTTTAGTTGCAATTTTTCCTCCTCAGACCTAAGGATACTATGATATTGTTGAAAATCCTACTACTTTTCTTGCATAAGCTCACCTGTGATATGCTCATGTTCCATGTTCTCCTAGATTGTCTTGATTTTCTTTAAAAGAGAGGTAATTTACAAGGATTGATACTTGTAAACAAACTTATCCCATTCCTTGAGGGAAGCTTCGATTTTTTTTAGTTGCTTCTCCCAGATGTAGATAAGGGAGCCTGAGATACAACAACTCCCAAGTATTGGAAATCAAATTAGAGAAAGATGGATTGAGGGCCCATAGGGGGTTGAATATGAAGGGAATTAGGCCCAAGTATTCCAGCTCAGAAATAAGCAGAGAAATTGGCCAATGATCCTATCCTCCCCACATAAAAATGGATGAGGAGCATGAAATATTGCCATCTAAGAAAGAGTTACTTACCAGAAATTTGTTGAGGTGTGCCCTAATATGTCACAGTCCCAAACCCCTGTTCATCCAGGAGTATCTACGGTTCTTTGGCTTGATATTTGTGAGATCCATAAGGGAGATTAGGTCCTCCATTTTTTCTCTCGATGAATCTCTAACTAAATTGTGTCTTTTATTTTTTTAGGATGTAGAGTTGTGTTGAAGTTTCCAACTATGATGCAACTGGAATGCACATCTAGGCCCCACAGGGAAAAAAGAGAGGCCTAGCATAATTATTTTTCATGGAGATGATTAGGCTTATAAACATTTACCAAAATTATTGAATCCCATATCACCATGTGAGATAGGTTAACGAGGATCCAATGCTAAGTTGATAGATTTCCTTCTAGAAGGAGACACGCTAGATTCCAGAGTGTGCAAAGGCCACCACAAGCACGTTTGGAGTATTGCGAATCCTTGACTTTCTTTCCAAAATTTTGAACTTTGAAGGAGGGCATCGAATTCCTTGAACTTAGTTTCCTGGAGAAGTAGAACCTCACGCTTTTATTTCCTTATTAAATACCTAACTAGATCATATTTGGAAGGGATTTCAAGGCCCCTACAATTCTAAGATATAACCTTCATTATTTATGAGAGGATTTAGGAATCCCTCCCTTGGAGGGATTGGGACCGCTTTGTGCCCTAGATCCTCTAACTTCTATGATGATGGCACCATCTAGGGTTGCTTTTGTCCCTCATTATTTTTCTTTATTGGCTTCTATTTCTCATCTCTGTCGGTTTGAATTATGACCTGCTTTCTTTGTTGGCTCATTGTGACATGATTCCTTGTCCGAGTCTTTTCTAGAGTTAGAATATTATCCTTCAACAAGTGGGTTGACCAGGGGATTGAAAATAGGAGGAGGAAACATCGGGGGAATCCAAGGATCTTTCCGGGAGGATATGACACTTCCAAGGGAGGGAAAGTAGGCCGAGGGGGCCTCTCCCTCTGGGGGAACTTGGGAATCCATCTGGGCAGGGATGGGGAGGGGTATTCTTGGGTTGGTTTTTCTTCGTTGATAGTGATAGCTTCATATCTATTGGCGCTATAACTTGGGCCTCTAGGACCCTTTCCAAGTCAGAGGGATGCAAGGTTGCCGATGGTTTCCCTTGCCTTGGTTGTGTTCCATATTTGGGCACTTGTCTGTGCTTTCTTAGCTGGTGCCACTGCTTTTTATGGTCTAGGGATTCCTTCTCAAGGGTTGTTTTTGGGATTTTTTTGGGAAATTGGCCATATTCATGACAATTTTTTCACTTGAAAGGTAGTTTTTCATAGTCTACCTGTTGGAGATATGTCCAGTTGTCTAATGTGATTTGAACAACTCCTGGGAGGCCCTTTTCCAAGTCCAATTCAACACAAATGGAAGAAAATTATTGTATTCCATCTCATGGTTCCTCCCTATCAATGTATTTACCTATAGAATTACCTATGGTTCTGTTGACCAAAATTTGGTCATCTATATTTTCATGCACTTGGGTTCATAAAATCCTTGGTATCAAAAGAAAACATTTTTTTGAACTTTTATAAGTTCACTCTGCAGCCCTCAGTCTCATATTTTTCATGCAACTTTCAGATTAGAAATACATTTCCGTATGCCTAAGTTATTCAAGATCTGGATTGAAGGTCCGGAGGAGAGATTTTAAAGATTTTTTCTAAGTATCATGTTCTCCTCTCCATTTTCGAATTTTGGTTAAGTATTCTCATCACTTGTTTCTCTCACCTTTCACCTCTATCCATCTCAAGACTTAACCATTTTTCCACTTGTTTCCCTCTTTATTTTATCCTCTCTTATCTCCATTTCTAGCTACTATACTTAGTCATTTTTTGAAAACCAGGGGTTCGCAGGTCGACGGACTCGTGGATCCTCATCTCCATCCATGCTCCCATATCTTGAGTCCGAACAACCACAACATTATTCTATACTTAGCTATTTTTGCAGTTGTGGGTTCTCGGGTTGGCGGGTTTCAAGATTTCATATGCCATGTTCTGCGATATACATTTTGAACCCAAAGTTCCATGATCTACATTTTGACCATCAATTTTTTCGCAGGTGCCAATCCCTTAATCTTTTTATTCCTTCTACATGCAAGTCCAACCGACCACCTTTCTACACTTAACATATATTTGATCATCCATAACCACGGGTTGGCGGGTTCATGAAATGTTTTATATTCAAATACTCTCTTTTCCGTCCCCACAACCTACAAACTATCCCCTCGAATTTTGTTTTCCACAATTCTCCCTCATCCCCTCTTGTCCCATCTTCCATACTTAGCCAAACTCTCAAAGCTATTCCAAGGCATGAAAACCAACGAATGAGAATATGACACATGGAGATGAGGTGGAACATTCCCGTGATGACACATGGGAGTGACTCATTGATGACATGATATGGGATGGATGATGACAGGATTCCAAAAATTATTATTTTATTCGATAATTTTCCAAGGGCCGAATCCTCCAAGCTCCATAATTTCTTCTCTTCTCGTGTTTCTTTCTAAGTGTATCAAGCACTTAGTATTATATATTATGAAGAATATAATATCCCAATGCATCTGGGATTTAATTTTAAACCAAAAATTTGAATTTTATGAAGGGAAGCACGAAAATCAATCCAAGGGTTGAGATTTGCCCATCAATTTTGATCGATGATGGTTGAGTGTTGATCTTGCGGATGCCATAACTTGACCTCCGAGTATCAGAATCACGCAAACTTTATACAGTTGGAAATATATTTCGATGTAGAAGATGTTGGTATATGTTTAAAATGTTTAAATTTGATACATTTTTCTCAGAATTCAAAATATAAGTCAGATGCATTTTTAATGGGCCCGCATGACAACTCAACTTCACGAGCTCATATCTTGAGATCCAGGCGACGAATTTGGGAAAATTTATATAGTTGGAAAGATAATATAATGAATATAAAATAACAAGTGGTTTACAGCGTTAAAGAGTTGGTCTTCACTTCCAGAAAATTAAATTACAGTCGTCCTATTTTAGTGGGAAATTAATTAAATTGTGCAAATAAAAGTTTATTTAATTTTTTTTTATTATTAAAAAGGGAAGGGAACCCATTTTAGATATGTATATATTGATGATGTAATTTCAATAAGGCACTAATTAAATGGAATATTTCAAGAAGAAACTTGTACGATAATTTCAAGAAAGGAAGAAAACCCTAACTACTCAAATAGTTAAAAAATCTCTCTTTAAAAAGAGAAGAGAGGCTTCATCAAGAGGCCCAAGAATCAATACTGTCAAAGGGGCAGGGCAGAATATCAGAGGAAGAAGAACGTACAGCCATGGATACACAATCAAGTTTATGATCAAAATAAAGAAATCTCCATATTCTCCAAGTTTATATATATTCTTCTAACACCAGTTCTCATAGTTTTATGCTCGAATCTCAGAGTTGGGCACACGGCTGAGTTGTTGAGTGTTATTTGTATATTCTTATAAGTTTTTTTCTTACATGATCATGGAGTATTTGCAACCACCTATATGGATTTCAAATATTTTTTAATGAAGAACATATTTCATAAATAAAACTCCATAAATAATTGCTTCGGGGTTGATCTCGATTGTGCTTTGTAACCCCGTTTTCAGAATATAAAGTATTTGAGGTTGACCTATCAAATTATCTTTTGATCTTGATTGCATTACTCTATTAAAATTATTTGAGATCAAATAATTCTCTCATATGAAGAATATATTGATGCATTTATATATTGTTAAAAAGATTGTGTGTGATGTTGATCACAATTTAATTATGATGTTGAAGCCCTCCTTCAATCTTTTTTTTTGCTGCACATAAATATTGTACTCAGGTTATTGAAGAACCATTTTATTTCATAATATCAAGCAATAAATATTTAGGGTTTGCTGCCTAGCACTCTCCTAATCCAAGATATCACAAATATATATTTTAGTCCAAGAGGAGTACCACCTCTCTAAAAATGAAGGGGGACTAATGTCCTCGTGAGGTTTCCGTTTCGGTCATGACGAATTCAAGCATCAACAGGTTCTCACTGTTTCATCATTCCAACAATGCAATGGGAGTTAAAGCAATCTTACCCAAACTGGAATGACAAATAATATATCATTTTCAAGATTAAAATTAGGGTTCCATATGTTTAGGTACATACCTCGGGATCCCATGAAATATGGGCCATCGTGGAAGATCATATCTTGTTCTTCTTTTCCCTCCAAGAGAAAGGAAAATAAACCCCTGACGTAAAAGGCATGCGAGAGGTGACCCTTAATGATGGGTTTCTATATTTTTTCGATCCAAAGAGCCATATCCTAGGGGGAAAACCATATACCTGTGAACTTCCCAATCAAGGCATTTCACGAAAACTCAAAAGAGAGGATTCTGGAGGAACAACCTTGATGGACCATAACTTTAGGGATTTCATCCAGCTTCTTTATGAACCGAGAAGGCACATACTTGATGGAATTGCTCGAGGAGGTGACCAATGTAGAGAAAACCATGACATCAGGGGGATACCCGCTTCCAGAGGCCAAGGCCATGGCAGACCTCAGAAGGAGGGGTGCACACTAGGGTTTGCAGAGTGAGCCAACATAATCCGGTTGATTGTTTTAGAATTTTACTTGAGAAACAAATTGATAATATGAAAGTTGCTATGCGTTGATGATCATGACTATTATTAGTTCTTAATATGTAAATTTTCTTGGTTTTTGATGGATTTTATTTTACAGATGATAGAAGTCGACCACCTAGTTAAAATTGCACCAATGGAAAAAGTGCACAAATTGAGTGAAAATGACCTTTTCAAAAATCCATAATTTTCATCTCATAGATGGAATTGAGGCATATGTATAGTCATTAGAAAGGAAATTTAGAGGAGGATAATCTCATAGAATTAAAATTTGGAGAAGAGTGACTGGATTCTTCGTAGATTGAGAAGAAAAAAAGACCTATAACATTAATTGACATTTTTTGTATAACATGCATAATTTCTAACAACAATTATTTCTTACATATTTTGCAAAATTAGGGGTACAAGTAGATCAAGTCAATCTCAGGATTGCATATCAAAGACATGGAGGATGCACAAAGAGAATATAACCATGAAAGATAATCCAAAGGCTTAAATATCAGTTTGGGTAATGCAGAGACACATTCTAATGGACATAGGAGTAGGGTGGAGCCAACATAATTGGTAGAGACTATGAGACGTATAAAAGTGGAAGTACAAAGTTATATAGTTGATAATGAGAAGACAATAAGATCCTAGGAAGAACAAAATAAAATCAATACTCAGTTGTTGTAAATCCTATACCAGGTGAAAAGACAAATGAATAATGGATTAGGCTCAAGACATGAGGAAGAAGGAAAAACTCATGCAAGGATGGATAACTACAAAGGATCTAGGCACTCAAGAAGTTCTAGTAGAGCTCAAAGATATCACTACTCACCTACTCATTCAATCATGAAGTTTTATATATTTGAAGAGTCAAGGAGAAGCCTAGAAGTGTCTCTTGTTAGGAATTAAAGAAGAATATATGGGTTGGAAAACTTGCAAGGAGAGATTAGGAAGCTTAGGCCACCAAACTTTGATGGAGAAAACAAAAGGGAAGATGATGCTGAAAATTGGTTGCTTGGAATCAAGAAATATTTTCAGTTTCATAGCTACTCATTTAACCTAGAATCCATGATTGCCATATACCATTTATATGGAAAATATTCTATATGGTGGGACCAACTAAAGAAAGTTAAGCATATTGATGAGAAAATGATCACTTGGAAGTAATTCAAGAAATATTTCCAATAATAGTACCTTTCGAAGAACTATTATGACAAGGATATACAATATTTATTTGAACTCAAGTTGGGGAACATGACCATGGAGGAATATGACAAGAAGTTCTTGGAGATGCTGAGGTATGTGGGATTTATCAAAGAGGATAAGGTGAAAATATAGAGGTTTCTAAGTGTATTGCCATATTTTTACAAAGACAAAATTCGATTTGATGAACCCAAGACTTTTGCAGAGACCATTAGAAATGCCAAGTACCTGTATGAGAAAGGCAAAGACAAAGAGACTTTTCAGAATTTTTGGAAGGATAATAAAAAGGAGAAATAAAATCAAATAAGGAAGGGATTCAAAAATCCTTTCAATAGAAACGATCATAATACATATCAACAAAATCAGCTTGCTAAGAATGAATCCGAGATGGAAGACTACTTAGGAAAAAGGGGAAGGATACCAATCAAATGTTGGGGATATAAAGAAGATCACATGTACACATATTTCCCTCATAGAGAAGAAAAAATGAGGACATTGCACAACTTTCAGGAGGCTACCACAGGGTAAGGCATAGACAGATACATTCCAAGGAGATATGAATCCCTAAAATATCGACAAGCAATGCATCAATCCCATATGATTGAGGTGGAAGGTAAGGTTACAAATCATCTTACCACTATTTTAATTGATTCAAGAGAAAGCCATATTTACATTGACCCTAAAGTAGTGGATATATTTCATTTGATGAAAAGTGATATTGAAATATCATGGTGCGTTTAATGAGCTACTGCAACCAAGAAGGATCAACAATAATGTGAGAGGTTTCTTAATAGATTTGAATGAGTGAATACCAATGATGATTTGAATATTATACCATTAAGATCCTATGATATCCTAATTGAAATGGACTAGTTGGAAAAACATCATGTTGTCTTAGATTTCCATAAAAAGACATTTTCTTATCTTGATGAAGAAGGAAAGGAAAGCATTGTGCAAGGAATTCCAGGACCCATTTCTATAAGGGAGATTTCAACCTTACAACTGAAGAGATGTTTTAGGAAAGGATGTAAAATATATGCATCTCACGTGCAAGTTCCAGATAAGACCAAAGGGCCAAGCCTTGAATATTTCCCAATGTTACATGAGTTTTCGGATGTATTTAATACCGAGAATTCCACTAAAGAGGGATATATATTTTGTTGTTTATTTAGTGAGGTAGCTACCTCAATATCAAATACTCCTTATAGAATGGGCACACACGAATTAAAATAATTACAAATGAAGCTAGATGAATTGTTAAAGAAAGTGTACACACGTCCAAGTGCCTCACCTTGGGGAGGACCAATACTTTTTGTAGAAAAGTAGGATGGAACATAGAGGCTATGTATTGACTTTAGACAATAGAATAAATTCACTGTGAAAAATAAATACCCTCTACCCAAAATCGATGACCTCTCTGATTAGATAAGAGGATAAAATATGTTTTCAAGGATATACTTAAGATCATGATATCACCAAGTGATAATCAAGGAAGAAGACATAAGTAATACAACTTTTAGAACTAGGTATGTACATTATGAATTTGTAGTGGTGTTGTTTGGACTAACCAATGCACCACCTATTTTTATGTGTTTAATGAATGCCATATTTAGAAACTCTCTAGATAATTTTTTCATTGTTTTCTTGGGTGACATACTTATTTATTTCAAGTCATAGGAAGAACATGCACATCACTTGATATTGGTACTACAAGGGCCAAGGGAGAATGATCCGGATTTTATGAGAAGAACGAAATGAATACCGATTATTAGCAGGTACTTACACAAAAATAACATAGATACAGTAAAACTAGTTTTCTATTAAATAACAAAATAAGTTGAAACTGTAAAATGCAGCGGAAACAAGCTTG
>ML776581.1:526826-551861 GCA_009831015.1 Picea engelmannii | reverse complement strand
CCCTGCCATGGGAGGTCGCTTGGGCGTGCGAGAGCTTCTGTCCTCAAGGGAAACAAGCTCGAGACCCAATTCTTTGTACTCCGACCTCGTTGGGGACATGCACTAAGACGACAAGGAGCAGACCGCTCTGATACCACTGATCCGGATTTTATGAGCATAACGAAATGAATACCGATTATTAGCAGGTACTTACACAAAAATAACAGAGATACAGTAAAACTGGTTTTCTATTAAATAACAAAATAAGATGAAACTGTAAAATGCAGCGGAAACAAGCTCGCTGGAATGGTGGCGGCTTATCTCTGAGAAGAGATGTGACGGCAGCGCGCATTCACAAGAAGAAGATTACAATGAGGCTCGAAAGGCCTTTTTACAATAGACGAGAATGCCAAAAGTCCTAGACATCCAAAAACCTAACCCTAGGAGATGAAGCGCCAAAAGTCATGTGGGCCCCGTTTGGGTAAGTTGGTGCATCAACTTCCCGGGGTCGTAACTTTTGCATACGATCTCCGTTTTAGGCGTATGATAGCTCGTTGGAAATATCTATCCGAGGAATACAACATTTTTGACAAAATTCCATGATGGAATTTTTTAATCGTCGTTTAGGGCCTCAAAACGGCTCCAGAAGTTCAGGACCCGAAAAACTGCTAAAAATAGTAAATTGCCAAAAATGTCAGAACGCTGTTTTGAGCCAGTTGGAAAAGGTGGGTGGCCACCGATATCCATCTGGATCAGAGAAGCAACTATATTCCAAGCTAAGAAAGTTCTAATTTTACCAAGAGAAAATCAATTATTTGGGGCACATCATTTCAAAGGAAGGAATAGTAGTGGATTCAAAGAATATGAAGCCATTATGGGATGGCCAACACCAAATAATGTTTAGAGTTCAAATATTTTATGGGATTAGTGGGATATTATATGAGGTTTATAGGTTTATATAAGGATTTTCCAAGATTTCCCATCCCATCACTTCTTTAAAAAAGAAGCAAACTAAGTTTGAATGGAAAACAAAGTGTGAATATAGTTACAACACTTGAAGGAGTTACTTACTAGTGCACCTATTTTGAAGAATGCTAATTCAAATGAAAAATTTGTGGTATGCACATATGCATGCAAAGGACTTGGTGGAGTCTTTACACAAAATGGATGTAATTATTTATGAGTCCAAAAATCTTAAAGAATATAAAAGGAATTATGCCACACGTGATTTGGAGGTTGCTGCCATAGTTTATGTGTTGAATATGTGGAGGCATTACTTAATGGGGAAGACATTTGAATTGAGGATAGACCAAAATGGTGTGAAATATTTGTTTGAACAACCAACTTTAAATTCCAGGAAAACAAGATGGTTGGAGTTTTTAAGTGAATAAGACGTTGACATCAAGCATATCAAAGGAAAATAAAATAAATTTACTGATGCACTCAACATAAGGGTACTTATCATGCATCCTACAACCATTAGTATGAATCAATAAGATTTAAAGAGTAGAATTTTAGAAGCTGTTGTTACAGTCGAACATTGCCTACATGTAAAATAAAGCTTTTAGTAGGAATATGCACCACATAAATTTAAAGAGTAAAAACTGAAAGAAGATTGAGTACTTATGCATAAGAATAGAGTGTATGTTCCACATTCCCAATAATTAAGGAAGCTAGTGCTAAAACAAATGCATAATGTTCCATATGCAGGACATCCTAGTTATCATAAAACAATTGAAGGAATAAGAACCCAATACTTTTGGCCAGGAATGAAAAATGACGTGGATGATTACATTGCTAGATGCATGAAATGTCAAAGAGCAAAGGTTGAACATAGAAACCCAACAAGTTTGTTACAACCATTTCCAATTCCAGAGTGGAAATGGGTAGTGGTAACCATTGATTTTATCATTATGTTTCCCAAGACAACAAGGCAACATGATTCAATAATGCTAGTAATTAATAAATTAACAAAGACCGCTCATTTTATTCCAGTGAAACTAAATCACAAGGTATCTAATATTTCATAAATTTACATGAAGGAAATTCCTAGGTTGCATGGATTACTTAAGGTAATTGTTTCAGACAGAGATCCAAAGTTTACTTCAAACTTTTTGAGAGGAATGTTTAAGTGATTTGGTACAAATATGAATTTTAGCACAACATACCATGCACATTTAAATGGGTAGACATAGAGATTGAACCAAGTGATTGAAGACATGTTAAGAATGTATGTGATGGATAAGTTATCCAAGTGGGAATATTATTTTCATTTGGTTGAGTTTTCTTACAAGAATTTACATCAAGATTCATTAAGTATGAACCCATTTGAGACTTTATAGAGAAGAAAACACAAAACTCCTATGAGTTGTGACAACCCAATAGACAAAGTAGTACTTGGGATAGGATTTCTCAAGGAGATGGAAGATAAGATGGTTAAATTAAGTGGAATTTGAAATTAGCACAAGTTATGCAAAATAGTTATGCATATAAGAGTAGGACATACAAAGAATTTAAAGTGGGAGAACATGTATTTTTGAATGTGAAGCCCAAGAAAATCTCGTTAAAGTTGGGAAGTTGTACCAAGCTAGTAGCCATATTTTGTAGTCCATTTGAAATATTGGATAGATTATGACCAATCGCATACATGCTTGCATTTCCTATTTCCATGAATGTGCATAACATATGTCATGTATCTTTTCTAAAAACGTATGTGCATGATCCTAACCATGTCATTGATTGGAATTTAATTCAAGTGGAGCCAGAAGTAGACTTCTAGGTATATCTAGTGCATATTCTGGACAGGGTGGTATGGAACAAATCTATGGGGTAGGTAAAGGTATAGTGTACATGTTATTTCCCTAAGGAAGTAACATGGGAGCTGGAAGATACAATGCATGAGACATACCCACAATTAGTTTTGAATTTTTGATGAAACTTTTGTATACATGTACACCTACATGGTGATACACACCAAGGACGGTGCCAAAATATGGGGGAGGGGAATGTAATACATTAGTTTTGATCCCAAATTAGCAATGTATTATTTCTTATTTTATGAAAGGTCGGATAACCTATAAATGTAATACTTTGAATATTAATAATAAAAATTCTTTGCTCACTACAAGACATATAAGGGAAAAGTCATTGGGGTCAATGATTCCATGAGAGGGNGGGGGGGGGGACTAAAGGGGCTAAGACAATTTATTATATTTTATTAAACCCATATCAGAATTAGTTGGTAAAATGATTACATGAGATTCTTGGGGAAGACACATGATGCATTATTACATGCAATTATATAAACCATGATTTTGGTTATTGCGGGGTTCCTCAATCATTCATGAATTTGTTACTCATTTTTCATTTGTTTTTGATTCATTGTCACTCATTCTTGTTCTTGAATTTGGAATGGGAATGAAATGATAGAAGTAGAGAGTCATTGTTAGTTGGATGTAGTATCTACTAGTTATTCCAACAAGAAAATAATGATGACAATTGAGTAAGAACTATCCACCTCTCAAAATCCTCATCTCTTTCAACCTTGAGATTTCTTGGCGAGTAGCATTGGAGCCTTGGAAAAAAGTGGAACAACTTGAGGAACTACATTGTAGAGAAGGGGGTTCATTTCTTTGAGTTATGTAGGATGAGGGGGGAAACAAAATTGGTAAGTTGGTAAATGCCATGTAATTGAACATATAGTGAGAGTCTTATAGCTAACCAATGTGTGTGAAACTTAGAGTTGGCCTAGGAACCCACCCTTTTGGATTCATAGCGCTAGCTCGGGGGTGGCTTGTTGTAGAGAGTGAATGTGTAACATAGCCTAAGGTTGGGTGGAACGTATGACGTTTGCAACCAGTTAGTGTGGTCTTTTAATAAAGATAAGTTCTTTATGTTTCATATATTTCCGCTATGTTAAATTGTGCTTATTCACTGTTTATTGTTGAGTGAATATTTTGTTGCTAAGTATGTTAATGAGTAGTTTTCATTTGCATCTATACACATCTTGCTTCCATGCATGGTTGGTAGATATGCAGTTTTCTTGTTTAATTTTATATCGGTATCATAATTTTCAAAATTCACCCACGAACATGATATTTTTGAGGTACCTAGGCATGGGGTACATTTCATATTGGTATCAAAGCAATTTGTTATGTACCTCATGCCCGGGTACCTCAAAAGTATAACGTTCATGGGTGAATTTCAAAAATTATGTTACCAATATAAAATCAAACAAGAAACATGCATATATACAGACCATGCATCCAAGCAAGAAAATGTGTATATATGCAAATGCAAACTACTCATTAACATAATCAAGATTAAAAGATTCACTCAACAATAAACAATGAATAAGCACAATTTAACACAAAAAAAATATATGAAACACAGAGAAATAGAGAAATTATCTTTATCAAGAGACCACAATGTTTGGCTACAGACATCGCACATTCCACCCAACCTCGGTCTCTATTGTACATTCATTCTCAACAAAAGACCACCCTGAGCTAAAGCTATGAATCCACAAGGGTGGGTGCCTAGGCCGAATTCAATTTTCACACACACCAGTCACTATCAAGCTCTCATAATCTACTCAATTATACAACAAATCCCAACTTACCAAATCTCTTTCCCTCTCAGCCTGCACAACCCAAAGAAATGAACCCCCTTCTTTTCATTGTAGTCCCTTAGATTGTTCCACTTCTTTCCAGGGATCTAGTGCTACTGGATAGGAAATATCAATGTTGGAAGCTCTAGGGATTCTCAACTATAGATAGTTCTTACTTAACTTCCATTATTATCATGCACACATGCATTAATGTCTTGCTAAAATAACTAGTAGATACCTACAACCAACTAGCAATGGCTCTCTCTACCTCCAACATTTCATCCCCATGCTAAAACCAAGAACAAGAATGAATGGGAAAGAAATGAAGAATGAGTGAATAAAAAATTCATGAATGATTGAGGAACCCCCCAACAATCAAAATCATGGTTTATATAATTACATGCAATAATGCACCACGTGGATTCCCTAAGAAGCTCGCGTAACCACTTTACCAACTAATTTCGAGTTGGGTTTAATAAAATATAAAAATTGGTTTAGCCCCTTTATCCCCCCTGCTCTCTTGGAATCATAGCCCCCTATGATTCTATCATTATCCATCTTGCAGTCAATGATGCATTTTAATTATTAATATTCAAAGTATTACATTGCTAAGCTCTCCAATGTTTCATTAAATAAACAACAACACATTTCTAATATGAGGATTAAAAATGGGATATCACATTTCCCTCCCCCTTATTTTGGAACTGTACTGAGTGCATATCACGATGTAGGTGTACATATATACATATTTTTCATAAAAACATCAGAAATAATTGTGGGTATTCCTCCTACATTGCACCTTCTAGTTCCCATGTCGATTCTTTAGGGATGTAGCATGTCCATTGGGACTTTACCTGTCCTATGGCTTTGTTCAAGAGCACCATGACTTCCTATCCAATATACACATTGGATGTACATGGAATTCTCCTTCTGGATCCACTTGAACCAAATTCCAATCAATGACATGGTTAGGATCATGCACATACTTTTCAACAAAGATAAATGAAATGCATTATGCACATTCATGGAAGCATGAAATGAAAGCATGTATGCAACTGGTCTTATTCTGTCCATTATTTCAAATGGACCAAAGAACCTAGCTTCTAGCTTGGTACAACTGCCCAGTTTCAATGAGCTCTTCTTGGGTTTGACTTTCAAAAATACATGCTATCCCACTTTAAATTATCTGGATATCTTGCTCTTATTTCTCTTATTTCTATCTTGTGGTGCTTTCATATTCTTCTTAATTTTAACCATCTACTCTTCCATCTCCTTGAATAATTGTGGCCCAATTACTACTATGTCTTCTTGGTTGTCCCAACTTAGTGGAGTATTGTATTTTCTGCCATATAAATCTTCAAATGGGCTCATCTTTAATTAAGCTTGATATCCATTATTGTAGGCAAACTCAACTAAATGCAAACAATATTCCCACTTATATGGCTTAACCATCACATACATCCTTAACATGTCTTCAATCACTTGGTTCATTTTCTCTATATATCCATGTAACTGTGGATGTTATGCTTTACTAAAATTCATATTTGTACCAAATCACTTAAACAATCCTCTCCAAAAGTTTGAAGTAAACTTTGGATCTCTATTTGAAACAATTGCCTTAGGTACAACATGCAACCTAGAAATTTCCTTCATGTAAATTTCTACAATATTAGCTTCCTTGTGATATAGTTTCACTGAAATAAAATGAACACCCTTTTTCAATTTATCCATGAATACCATTATTGAATCATGTTTCCTTGTTGTCTTGGGAAATTTACTGATAAAATCAATGGTTACCACTTCTAATTTCCACTCTAGAATTGGAAATGGTTGTAGAAAACCTGCTAGGTGTCTATGCTCAACCTTCACTCTTTGAAATTCCATGCACCTAAAAATGTAATAAGCCACCTCCTTTTTCATTCCTCCCCAAAAGTATTGACTTTTGATTGCTGCAACTGTTTTCTAATAAGCAGGATGTACGACATATGAAACATTATGCATTTCTTTTAGCACTAGCTTCCTTAGTTCTCTAGAATTAGGAACATAAATTATGTTTTTATGCATAAGCATTCCATCTCCTCTCATCTTATATTCTATAAATTTCTGCTATACATCTTCCTGATGTAAGCTTTCTTTTACCTGTAGGTAATGATGGTCTGTAATAGAAACATCTAAAAGTCTTCTCTTTAAATCTGATTAATGCACACTAATGGTTGTAGCCTGCATGATATGTACCTTTTTGCTGAGTGCATCCACAACTTGATAATAAAACTATTGGTTTAGATCCCATAATGTTATTGAGCCTAAATGAATGAAATGATAACAATCGAAGAATAATAAAATTTATAGATACAATTGCATCTCAAAATATGATGTTGGATATTTCATGGCAATACAAGAGACCAAAAGAATGGTTAGATGAAAATTTTGTAACCAATTTAACTTGAAAAATGATAATATAATATGAAATGAGAGGTATTTACTCTTCCTTATACTAGGCCACATACTAGTCAATTTTGAAACTAATTGGATGCACAATTATTTGGATTTATGGAGTCTAATAGGGTTAGTGTGAATTAAGGGAGACAAACACTGAAATCATTCCTTTTCCTTTGGTGAACCAATTCTCTTTCAACATCTAACTCTATTGTATAAAACCCTTAATATTTTCTAAATATAAAATGTGCTAATTACAAATGTGTTAATCAACATAATCCCTCTTTTTCAGAAGGGCATGTACATAAGGTGGCACTTTCATGTAGCTAGCATTTTTGTATTGAAGGTCATCAACTTTAATGTATTTTCCATATTGGCTTTTCCATTTTTAATGATTTTATTATTCACCAAATCTTGAACATGTTCTTTAACTTTATGTAGAGGTGTTGCTGATGTTAAAACAATGAATGGAGGACTACATAGAAGAAGTTTCAGAGTTAGTCTAGGTTTTCCTTGGTCTAGGCATGTTTGGGTGTATAGCAAAAACTTAGAATTAATTGAAACAAAGGATTCTAATGCCTACTTGTCAATATAGATATGAAGTCAAATAGGAACTTGATTTGTTGAATTGAATGGTGTAGACACATAATACATTTTATGAAGGAATATTGATCTAGGCACAAAATTGATTTTATCCAAAGATTGAATCTTCTGACATGCAATGATGAAATGAAGGAATAACCAACTTCCAATACTATTTTAATGTCCAATGTCCTTTTGGATATTTTCACGAACATGCATCTTTAAAGCATAGAATCTCCCATTTAAGGAATGATTGTACAAGAGTCTCCAGTCCCTAAAAAAGAACATTCCTCATGGCAATCAAATATGGAAGTTATAGATGTGAGGATGTTGGTAAACTATGAAATCTTGGTTCCCATTGGTCACTACATATTCTTTTGTGCCTCAATGTTTTTCACTAGGGGGTGTACCCCTCTCCACTGCATTTTGGATTGATGATCTTGAATAGGTAGAAAGAATGTGGATTGTTCATAGTTGAATGTGGAGTCTATTGTTTATACCTATAATAAATGCTTCAAGAGTTCCCCACCATCCATGTGTTCCCGCAAGTGAAACATCCACTATTCATGTTGAAATAGGGATTCCCATTTCCATAGACTTGAGAAATTTCATAGATCACGTGGTTCATTGATCTACTTTTCAAGTGAAACTTTGACTTTTTCATGGAAAATTTGGGGGAATCCTCATTAATTTTAGAAATGTTGCAAGTGTTTGCCACCATCCCCAACAAGTGAAACCTCCACCTTTTGTGGTAACCATGGACCTTTCCACCCACACCATTTAGAAAATGTTGAAGACCACAAGGAATGTTAATCTCCATTAATCATAACAGATGTGGACTTCTTGTGATAGAACAAGAAATCCCATTTCCATAGACTTGAAAAAGGTCACGAGGCTTCTCGACCATCCAAGTGTCTTGATGGGTGAAGCATCAAACGTTCATGACAAGGTGCCCCTAAGTAATATATGAGAATGTTAAGATGTCATGGTATTTCCCACCATTGATCTTAATTTTGTGCATCCATTGATTTATGCATAGACCACTAAAGTGCCCAAACTTTAGCTTTGCAAAATCTAATTCTTTTGGATCTTAGGATAAAGACAATCATGGTAGGAACTTAAGGTTGAAACAAAAATGGAAAAATGTATCATCTCTTTTAGGGACCTTGGTGATCAAACTTATGTTGTAAATATGGCTTTTATTATTAATAGTTGGTATTTACATATAGGGATTTATGAGTTATCCCTTAGGCGTGAAAGAATATTTTATGAAAAATTGTGTACACCAAGGATTTTTAAGGAAAGTTTTGAGGTGAATGTCCCTATGGGACAATAGGGTGAACTTGTGCTACACTACAAAAGGTCTTAACTTGGTTTATATTTGATTTGGAACTTGGAGGAGAAGGAAGAGGAGGAATTTTCAGCTGCCATTTGTCTCCAAAAATGGTCCTTCACACTAGAACCAAACAAAATCCTAACATTATTTTATAAGATGGTGAAAAAACCTAAATGAATGGTGCTGGAAGAAGTAGGATCGCTCAATATCTATGCATGATCTAATCGATGGAAATTTAAATCAACTATGTGAGATATCATCAATGGAAATGCACATCAAACATCACAAAGAAAACAATAACTTTTTTTGGGAGGAAAGATAATATATTATTAACCAATGAATGACTAAGTATAGCATGTACCTTTTTCATATGAAGTGGAAGGGGTGTCTCCTTTCTTGGATGATTCCAAGTTGTAAGTGAGGTAGATATAGTTGGAGGATTTATCACCCAAGGTGGTAAAATAAGAAGGTAAAAGCAGAGGGAGCTTCAAAATGATAAGGAGTGGGGTCACAATAAAGGAGGGGTTGTTGCAAGTTAGTATAAGGAGCTTAACTAGGTTGAGTGTAATGACTACAACTCTTGAAGTTTTGAAAGATATGGACAATGGTGAGTGCAATGACCAAGCATTGCAAAAATGATCCAAGGGTGATTATATTAACTTGGATGTCATGTTTCTATCTTGATTTCTCCTATCCCTAGCTAGGATTATCATTACCCCCACATTACTATAATTACCCCTTGGACTTCGTTCTTGTTCTTACATTTCTTCAAATTCATATTCTTATTCTTAGATGGCTCTTGGTTACTAGGTTGACTTTTTCTAGGTCGGGAAGGAGGATATTGAACCAAGTTAACATTCAATGAAGAAAAGGGACTAGACATGGACATATTTGATGTAGAAATCACCCAAACTGGAAGTCCTATGGTCATGTTTTGGAGGTGTAGATTAACTGTGATTGGGTCACCAAAATTTCTAGGTGGTGGAAAAATGAATAGATTCCCCTGTGGAGGGTTCCTTTGGTTGACATTTCCTAAAGCACTAGTCATTCTTCCCCAAGGTAAAGTGTTGCAAAGGTGTCAATCTATAATAGGCAAAAGTATACCAAGGAAGATGGTTAAATTAATAGACTAAAGGTAAAATCCTAACTAGGAAAATGGTTAACTTACTAGATAAAAGATGTATGCCTACTGAAGAATATGGTCAACTTGATAAGATATGTAAAATAACATATTAAGGATGAATGTTAACTTGATAAACTAAAGGATTTTCTAAAGGATCAATTGAATAAAATATGTTATAAAATATTAATTTGGAGAAAAACATCTATGAATCAATTAATATCTAGTTCCTTAATGCTAAATTTAAGTGAAAAAAATCAGCAATCCCCTAGGACACACTAATCATACTTCAAGAAAACTAGTGAGAGAAAGAGCCTTCCAAATGTGCATCCACCCCATTAGGCCTTAGATCCACTTCAATGTGCCCTACATGTTTTCGCTAGATGTGGACCATCATATGGGAAAATTATGTGCTTCATTGTATCATGATGAGCCAAAAGTGTGGTTGTACTTATAATCATGTGTTGTATTGGACCATACTTAGATTTTATATGTATTGTTGGGGGCCTTTGTAGTATCTCTAGGGCTCTTGTGGTCTGTCATGGCCCATCCGTCCCCATTTCAAGATTTGAATTTCTCTTATGGATCCGACTAACTACCCTTTGGTGTTGGTAACTCTTCATCATGTCAATCATTTATGATTTGGGTAGGTATGAAACCATTTTTGGGTGGATATACTAGGACTGTAACATCCCCCGACTTAACTGAGGAACATTACTATGCAAAAAACACATAAGAATAAAAATTTCCTTCTAAATAAATTTTTGTAGCTTACCAACTACTTAATCATACAGATTTATCCATTATCTAAATGCATCTACAACATGTTGAAATAACACATGAATGAAACTAATAACTTATTACAACAACAAATAAATCAGTCTCATACACATAGTTCATGCACAACAACTAAAACTCATAATGAAAGACATAAAACAGATAAAACAAATAAAACACTTATCTTTTAAAAAAAAATTGTGCAACCAACTAATTGGGATGGATGTTCCACCCAACCATAGACTTGTTGTTCCAAATATCATTAACCAGTCACCCCAGAGATGGGGCTACCATCCACAAAATAGGGTGGTCTCTTACTGTCAACTCACAACTCAAAAACTCCCACAACCCACTAGCATTCTCCTACAACTATCCCTATTTCCACCATCTCCATTCCTCGCGACCTACCCAACCCAAGGAATGTATCCCTTCACTACTCTCAATCCATTGGGTGCCCCTTTCGTTTATCAAGGTCTCTCTAGTGCATGTAACCAAGAATATCACTATTGGGAAACTTAAGGGAACTCACTACTAGGAAAAATACCAACAAACAACAACATTCACTTGTTGTTACAAAACAAATCACACATGAGTTCACTCTTCAGGATTGAAAAACTAGTTCTTATAAAAGCATGAAAACTTACCTCTTTGGTCTTCATAGCTCCAAATGCTCCAGAATTCACCCTCCATTGTTTCTCGAACTCCAATTCTCTTCTTCCCTGTTTTTTGCTTGTTCATGCAAAAACATCACTCTATAATTCTACCCCCTTGGCCATACAAATTTACTCTTTGCTTGCTTGCTTGAATTACACACTTCCCCAAGATGATTGTACTCTTCCCCATGCTCCCAATAGCTATCATAATTACACCCACCCTCTTATATGTATTCAATGACTGTCTTTGGGAACACTCAATCAGAAAATTAGAAGGTTCATATACCAATAATAATTGTAGGAAGTGGGTTGAATTAATAGACATGGGTAATTCCCCCTTGGAACCATATCTTATAAATTCTCTTAGACCCTCCAATCTCTTTTGGATTAATCAACCCCCATCTCTGTTCATGTTCAGTCAACAACTGGCATCACATTTTATTTATTAAATCAAATAAGACAAATCACATATTACATTGCTTGGCTATAGCGACATTTCATATCTACATTATGCATTAATTAAATTGGGGATTATAGTGGGGACGTTACATTCCCCCTCCCCTACAATTGTGCACTATCCTTGTTGCACAACATTATGCCGATATATGCTGACCCAAGGATTGTACCCCCTTCACTGCTCTCAGTCCATCGGGATATACCATTATTTTATCAGGGCCCCCAGTGCAGGTTGGCTAGGACTATGAGATGTGGTTCTAAAATTTTAGCTTCCCAAAATGGAGTCTTGCACTCTTATATTTTTCTTTCTTCAAAATTGTAAAAACATTTTGGGTATTCCTCCCACATGGTCTCCTCGTGCTCCCATGTAGCATCTTTAGAACCATAACATTTCCACTAGATCTTTACCAGGCTGATTGCTTTGTTCCTGATGACTCTAACATTTTGTTCTAGGATACACATTGGTTCCACCCAGAAATATCCCTCATTTTCCACCTGGATCACAATCCAATCAATTATGTGGTTAGGGTTAGGTACATATTTATTTAATAAGGACACATGAAATACATTATGAACTCTCATGGATGCAAGAAATGCTAGCATGTATGCAACTAACCCTATCTTCTCTAATATTTCAAAAGGCCCATAGTATCTTGCTGCCAAATTTGGGTAGCAACCTAATCTTAGAGAACTTTTATTCACTTTCACTTTCAAAAACACATGTTCACCCACTTTGAAATCTCTAAAAAAATTATTCTTATTTGTATAAATTTTCTACCTGTCCTGGGAAACGTTTAAATTTTGCCTGATCCTTTTCATCTGTTCTTCCATTTCCTTCAAAAAATATAACTCAATGACAACTCTATCTACTGGATTATCCCAAGTCACTGGTGTGTTTCACTTCTTTCCATACAATTCTTCAAATGGGATCATATTTAATGAGGCTTTATACCCATTATTGTAAGAAAATTCAACTAAGTGGATATAATCCTCCCACTTGGATGGCTCGTTCATCACATACATTCTGAGCATGTCCTCAATTATTCTGTTAGTCCTCTCCATTTTCCCATATGACTCTGGGTGATACTCCTGTACTGATATTTAGATTTGTCCCAAAGCGTTTGAATAAACCTTTCCAAAAATTGGATGTAAACTTTGGATCTCTATCCGAAACTATTGCCTTAGGTACCCCATGTATCTTGACAACTCATTTCATGTATATTTATGTAATATTTGTTGCCTTCTGTCTAGTCTTCACTGGAATAAAAAGTGAAAACTTAGTCAATTTATCCACCACTACTATGATGGAATCATGTTGTTTCACTGTTCTAGGAAACTTGGTAATAAAATCAACTGTAACTACCTCCCACTTCCATCATGGAATGAGAAATGGTTGTAACAGGCTAGCTGGATGTCTATGTTTGATTTTCACCTTTCGACACTCAAGACACCTACCAATATAATTAACCACTTCTTTCTTCATTCCTGGCCAAAATTATTGGCTTCTTATAGCTGCACTTGATTTTTGATATCCTGGGTGCCGAACATATGGCACATTGTGCATTTTTCTCAGCACTATAATTTTATCTCTCTGGAATTAAACACATATACCTTGCCTATGTACACAGGGATTCCATCCTCATGCAACTCATAAGATTTAAATTTATGACGTAAATTGCCTTATTGTAATGTTTCATTTATTTTCAAATAATGTTGATCTGAATTTGCTGCTTCAATAATTTTATCTTTTAAATAATATCTATACATGCTAATGGTTGCAATATGCATCTCATGGGCTCTTTTGTTGAGTGCATCAACCACTTGGTTATATTTGCCTTTGATATGCTTAATTTCAAATTCATATTCACTAAGAAATTTGAGCCATCTAGTTTGTCTGACATTTAATGTGGGTTGTCCAAACAAATGTTTCAGACCACAATGGTTTGTCCTTAGCTCAAATTTCCTCCCCATGAGGTAATGTCTTCACATATTTAATACATGATTGATAGTTTCTAGTTCTAGATCATGTGATTTGGATTATATTGAGAATGGAATGAATGAAGGGATATAGCAAGGAAACACACAAAGATATTGCAAGAAACATAATAATACAATTACACTCATATTCTATTAATGATTATTTGGAATACAAAATACTGTAAAATGAAAAGCACACAAGCTATCTAGAATGGTGGTAGCTTATTCCTGAAGAGAGAGATGTGTTGGCTATGCTCATTTGCAAGAAGCTGATTATAGAGAGGTCGAAAATGTCTTTTAACATAAATTATTAATGAGAAAACCCTAAACATCCAAAACCCTAACCCTAGAAGATGAAACACCAAAAGGTTTGTTGTACCCAATGTGGTTAGTTGATATGTCAACTTCCTAGGGGTGTAACTTTTGCATACAATCTTTGTTTGGGGCACTCGGTAGCCCATAAAAAAGGTCTAGCCAAGAAGTAAATATTCCAAATGGATTAACATTTACCTTATGCTACACGCTAAGTTCTCCCACACGAAATTTTTTTCGTTTTGGGACTCAAAGTGACTCAGGGAGTTTGGGACCTGAAAAACTGTAGAAAAAATGCCAATATGTGGAACCATTATGAATTAATGGAACAAGTGGGTGGCCACTAGTATCCACTTGGATAATCATTGGTAGCATAATTCTTCTCACGCTCTTTTAATTTTTGGGACTGATAGCATACCACATGATCCTTTTCCATGAGGAATCCACTGAACCCTTCCTTTCACTTATCCATGCACACAAAAATATTCTTCTGGAGGTGCAATCTTCAATATTGGCACACTGGTCAATATGTATTTCAACTACTGAAATATTTTTTCACGTTTGGAAGTACATTCAAATTTCACTCCCTTCTTTTGTAAAAAAGTGACAAGGCTTGCAATATTTGACAATACTTTTATGAATATTCGGTAATACCCTACAAGACCCATGAATGATCTGACCTATGTGAAATTTCTTGGCGCTAGCCATCCCCTAATGACCTCCATCTTCTTGGGATCAATTTTTATCCCATCTGCTGAAATAATATGGCCCAAGTAATGAATCTTCTTTTTGATAAAATATGCACTTAGCTTGGAATGCAACATGTGATCTCTTAAAAAATTTAGCACCATTCTCAAATGCTGCTTATGTTCCTCTTCTGATGTATAGTAGATGAGTATATCATCTAGGAAAACAATTACAAACTTGTCCATGTATTCCCTAGACACTCCATTCATTAGGCACATGAAAACTACTAGTGCATTTGATAGACCAAATGACACTACCGTGAATTCATAATGCATGTATCTTATTTTGAACACTGTCTTACTGATATATTCTCACTAGATGATAACTTGATCTCAATTCAATATTGGAAAATATTGAAATGACTCCTTTATCCTCACTAGATGATAACCTAATCTCAATTTAGTATTGGAAAATATTCTTGCACCTTTCAGTGAATCAAATAAATCATCAATCATTGGAAAGGGATGTTTATTTTTTATGGTGACCTTATTCAACTATTTAAAATCAATTCACAAACTTAAGGTTCCATCCTTCTTCTTCACAAAAAGAACTGGGGCACCCCAAGGTGACAAACTTAGGAGTATAGAGCCTTTCTTTTACAACTCTTCAAGATTCATATGCAAATATTTCAATTCTGGTGTGCCCCTTCTATAAGGTGTCTTGGACACTGGGGAAACTCCTTGCACCAAATAAATAGAGAAATCAATGTCTCTCTTTGGTGGCAGTCTTGGGATTTCCCCCAAAACATATTCAAAATCCCTTAAGACCTGATGGTATTTAATGCTTTCCACTTTATCTTTGTCTGCCTCTTCCATATGGGCTGGAAAAACCTGACATCCTTTCTTGAAGCTCTTTTTTAGCTACATAGCTGAAATTTCTTTAACAACTACAACTCTTGGAGTGGCTTGAACCTTGCCTTTCCTCCCTTCTTCATCAAGACACGTGATTTACTTGTTGCAACAATATAGGACAACATGGTGTTTTTCCAAACAATCCATGCCAATTAGAGAATCATATGAACCCAATGGTATGTTGTTCACATCTACCTTTGTGATGATTCCACTCATGTCTATTAGGAAATATTTAACCAACTTGATGATTTTCCTCTTAGCCCATGTGGTTAACTGAGCTAACCAAGATTTATCATGGTTACTCTTTTGTAAGTGAAATATTTCAACAATTTTAGTGTTTTATGTAACTCTGACTAGCTCCAGAGTAAATTAAAATTGTTATGGTCTGGTTATCAATCTTACCTTCCACTTCAATCACGAGGGATTGATATTATACTTACTTGTTGTCCAAGGTTGCATATATCCTTGGAATGTTTCCTCCCATGTATTCCACTATTTCATCCTCTTGAATGTTGTGGATATTCCTCATTCTTTCTCCTTTGTGAATACATTCCCTATACAAGTGATATTCATCACATCCCAACACCTCTCTTTGCAGGCTTCTCATAGTTACAGGCTCCTTCATGCCTCTTATTCCATTAGACTTTATCTCAACATTTCCCATGCTGATATGCAGACCTTTGACCTCCTGACGCAGGCACGCCACCGGGCACGTCCGCTCCCACCAGGACCTTCTTCTCTTCCCAAGGCCCGAAGAGCTGAATTGCTCTTCTGATCCCTTATCGGGACCTTCCTACACCCACATAATGCTCTTATGATCTCCCTTTTCCCTATCGGGAAATCGAACCTCGCGTGTTCGCGAGTCCTATTACCACCGGATCGGGTCTTACCAATCCCCGAACCCCGATGAGCATCCACCCACGTGTTCCTTTCTTTTATCGGGACTTCTCCCGATAGGGAAATCGACACTCGCACTGTCGTGATCCACTGCTCTCACGGATCCCCGATTCCCGATCGACGATGGTACCTCAACACCCCTTAGCCCCCCTCTGGCTAACTCTTGCGCATGTGACCTGTTGGTCCCCAAGACCATAGTCTTTCCCCTATCGGAGTTTCGGACTTCGCGAAATGGGATTGCATAGAACTTACGCCCTTCGGATTTATGATTCTCCGATTTCCGATGCCACCTGGCATTGACTCCAGCGAGGGTTGACCCTTCGACACCTGTCCTCCACTAAAATGTTCTGACTGTGGGACCGTCGCGTTTCGGGATTTTGCGACTTCTCCTGTTGTGAGTTTCTCATCACCGAGAATCCCGAAATGGCGAACCCGATACACGTGCGAGCTCTCTCCTCCACGTCACCACTTCCTCTCTCCTCTATCGGGTATCGCGAAATCGCGACTTCAAATGCAGCGATTCCGTTGTATGTAGAAACCTGAAATGCTGAACCCCGATTCCTTCAGATCCTTGGACACGTGTCCCGCAGATCGAACGGCTCCGACCGTATCGGAAATCGTGGATCGCGATTTCATTAGGTGAGAGTTTCATGCCTCCGGAAATCCCGATATCCCAAACTCCGAACTATCCGGGATCTCTCTCCACATGTCCCTTCAGAGATCAACCGGTGAGATTCTATTGGGAAATCGCCGATCGCGATTCCTATATGGAAGAGTTCTTGCCTTTGGAATTTTTGATGCTCCCAACGCCGACTCGCCAGGATCTCCTGCCATGTGTCCTCGCCGATGGACGATCCGAAACGCCCGTCGGGAAATCGCAGATCGCGATTCCAACTTGCGAGCGTTCTATGTCTCTGGAAATCCTAAAATGCCGAACTCCGACTCGCTTCGGATTGCTGACACGTATCCCGTCCGAGATCTACGACTGAGATTCCTTCTCGGGATTTCGGGACCTATGAGGTATCGATTCTCTTGTTCAACGAAACCCCGATGAATCTAATGTCCCGATGACTCCTTCGGGTTCCTCCTCTGTTCGCTGTGACCTAAACCATGCGCAACTCCCCGAGATCTAATGGCTGATGGGATTTCAGTATGAGATCCGACGGCTGTCGGTTTCCTCCTGCTGTGGCTCCTCCTGGACGTAAATCTCCTCAACGATCCAGATCCCTCTATCTGCCAATCCAATGGTTGTTGTGCTCTCACCAGAGCCTCCTGTGCGACTACTCCTGTTCTTAACCTCTGCGCAGCTTCCACAGATCCGACGGCTGTCGGTCCTCCTCTCCTGTGCATTCCTTATGGAGCTCCCCTGGACGTGAATATTCAACGGTCCAGATCTGTTCTCTCCTGTCGATCTGACGACGACTATTTCTCCCCCGGAGCTTGCACAATTTCTTCCCAGACTTGGGAGAACTTAGATTTTCCAAGGCCTCTTCCTTGTCTCCTTTTCTCTGTGATCTCCTCGACTGTGAGCTCCGCCTGCACGTATGAAAATGCTATCCTTCCTGAGCTTCTCCTCAAACCTTTGGAGATTTGACCTCTACCTCCTGTAGAGTCATCGCGCATATACTACGATGTCTCTCCTGAGCTTCTTCGAATGCTCAGAACCCTTAAGGTATTTCATCCTTATTCTCCACAGATGGAGAAATGAAATGGATGCCCTCCTGGCTATCCTTCTGCTCAAGCCTCTTCTTGAGTACTTCTGGGTATTTAGAAACCCAATGGAGGCCCTTTAGTGGACTCTCCCTTCACATCCCGAACTCAAAGAGTTCTCTATTTTCTCATGCCTGTCTGCACACCTTCTCGACGCCTCCTAGCGGAGTGTTTTCTTCCACAGAACGTTCAGTAGTTCGAGGTTCCTTCTGTGCACCCCTTCACACCTGCTCTATGCCCTCCTGGAAAAGCCCTCAGAATCCTCAACGATTCTGGTCTTCCTGTCTGAACTCACAATGGAGTTCTTCTCTATGCGCTCCTTGCACTTGTGCTCAATGCCCACCTAGCAGAGCTCTTACAGAACTCCTCAGAGCTTCTGTCTCCTTCAACTCTCAATAGATTTCTTCCTCCAGCACCTCATGCTTACGCTCAATGCCCACCTGGCAGAGCTCCATAGAACTTACAACAAAGTTTTGTCTGCAATTGTGTTTCAGCTACACAGCCTTGCCTCCAAGGTATTCAAAAACCTTGAGGTCTTCCTCCTGAGTTGTTGACTTCACTCTCTGTGCCTCAACACGTCTTTGTCTGACTCCTCAGAGTTCAGAAGTGCATCCTCAGTGCACCAGCTCTCAGAACCCTCAACGTCCTGTCATACCCTCCTGGCATGAAGCCTCAAAGACCCTTACATGAAATCAAACAAACTCCTGCAGAATGCATCCACATAACACATACATTCACAACATATAATGAACACTCACAGACATGCATATAAGACAAAACACATGCAGGAAAAACTGCTTCTGTATTAAAAGTGGCAAATTGCCTGTATCTTTACAATGGTGTTCCTGAGCTCTCCTCGGCTCTTCAACTGTACCATCTCCTATCTTCCTAACTACAAAATGAGATCTGAAAATCTCTTTTACCTGAGGGCTCTTAGTGCTTCCCTCCAGAAATCACCTACCCTATTCAATTACATTGAATGGGCTGTCTAGTCCAAAATCTGGATCTAGATCTCAGTTGATCTACAATAAAGGCCGATCCTATCTAATGCTTGCGCAAAGGCATGGCTTTCCTGGCCCAACAACCTAAGCACATTAAATTACATTCAATTCAAATTCAAATGAGGCCACGCCTCCCTTTTAGCATTTGAATGCATGCGCGCTGACGTGGCTGGTTGGTTGGCTGGCTGACATGGAGCGATGCTCCTACATCACCTCCTCCTCACAGATTTTATATCCATGGGGATCTTCCATAACTCCAATTGTCATATAAAAACAAAAAGTATTTTCCTGCACCTCTAATTGTACAAGAAATGTGCATGTAATAATTATTGTTAGAACATGCATAATATAAAACATTTCATTAATTAGAATACATGTTATTCTTCATCTCAATTTACAAAGAAAACAATGCACTAAGTCAAAATTTGATTCCTTCGACATATTCCTCTTCGAAACATCTCTCCAATGGCTATACTCATACGTCATTTTAAGTTTTGAGTGAAAAGTTACAACATTCACAAGTTGTAATTTCCACTCATTGCTATGTTTTTACTGTTACATAAAGTAATTTATTATTTTCTGAGAAAATTTGGTGCCCAATTCAAAATTTTGGGTTGTTATATGGATTCACCTCCTCTATACCTTTCCAACGACTATTTGTTTCCCCAAATATTAGTTCCGAGCTGAAAGTTATGGTCTGAGGAAGTTTACATTGTTTCTCATTTTTACCCATGTATGCTACACATGTTTTTTCCCACTTCATGCAACTTTTTACGTACCTAGATTCTGAATTTAGCTTGTTGGCATAGGGTTAGACCCAGGGTTCATCTCCAAGAGTGCACCAACAAGCCCTAACTACTAACCCTTTCGGCTACACCTGCGAAGTAGATGCAGTCTCACCCGAAGCAACTATGGGGGGGTTGCAGGACAAAAGTGTCTACAACCAAGGGGAATGTCAAGTGGATCTAATACAAGAATATCACAGCATTCATATATCACCTATCAACGTAGGTCTATTCTACACATCTACTTATCAGATATAACATAGTATTACAATCACAATATATCAATGACAAAAATAAAATACCAATCACACACAACACAAAATATATGTGGTTCACCCTCTCTTTAGAGCTACGTCCACAGAACTGTGCTACAATATATTAAGGTAAAGCATACAGTTATTGTCTACGCTCTTAGATAGAAGATCCTCTTTCTTCTCCTCTCTTTCTCTCCCCTTCCTACGCACCTAGCTGCATGATCGATCTTCGCACCCAACTGAAGATTTTACAATACTAGAAGACTCTCATACTCAAGACTTCTTTCTCACACACTACTACTCGCTCGATCATACAACGACAATCACAACAACAATAATGATAACACCAAACTATCCCAGGTCCTTTAGACCTCTATTTATACATTACAATATCTCATCGACATCCTTAGGCCGAAACCTAGGTGTCCAAAACCCTAGGTCAACTTGACCCGTGTTTTCAGGGCTTCGCCAGCATGTCTTTCCTTCCTTTTCACGTGGTGCTCCAAAGCATCTAACGGTGGATTTTTTCACTTGCTGAGTTGTCCACGATCCTTCTTTCTTGCTGATCTATCATCCTCGATCTCCTCTTCCAATGGCTTGATTCGCTCCATATTTTCTGCTCTTTTGCTCACTCCGACCCAATAACAGTCACCGTGTCTTCCACGAAGTTTGCATTTTCCCTTTTCTTCCTTGATCTTCATTTGATTCCATAACCAAGGGCCAATAGGCCCCCAACACTCACCTGTGACGCATCCCGAGGCACTTCAGATCTGAGCTTCCTATTTTACTTCAACTCCAGACTGCGAAGTGCAACCTCTACTTTCTTCTCGATGCCTCCTCTTTTTCCCTTGTGCAGACTGTATTTTCTGTGTCTGGTACCCAGTTTCAACTGCACCTGGTACCTAGTCCCTTTTCTTCCTTCTTTTATTGAGAGTTGCGAGGAAACTAGTTGTCATAGTACAACTTCAGCCAACTCCCATTCACCAAACCTTCCTTCCATGCTCCATTCAACATTTTCAATTGCGCAACTCCTCCCTCTGTAAAATAAGCGATCTTGTATGGCCCTAGCCAATGCGTTCTGAACTTCCCAGGATGTTTTATGAACTTGATGTCATATACCAGTACTAGATCACCTTGTTTGAATGCATTCTTCTTGATGTTCCTATCATGATAGGCCTTCTCTCTTTCCTTCTGAACATGCTGATGGAATCCTGCAATGAATCTATCTTCCTCCAATTCAACTAGTTGTGCAAGCCTCTCTTGAATAGTGCCTGGGTCCTCCATATTTGTAAAGGAAACAATTCTTAAGCTTGGTACCAGATATTCCATTGGAACAACATCTTTGAGACCATAAATCAACTTGAAGGGGGTCTGCATTGTCAGCTTATTGCAAGTGGTTCTATAGGCCCAAAGTACTGTTGGTACTCTTAGATCAAAATCATCCCTGTTCACACTGTAAATCTTCGTGAGTGTTGTCTCCAAGATCTTGTTGAATGCTTCAACTGTCCCATTTTCTTGTGGATGGTACGACATGCTCTTCTGATCACTCATAAGGATCTTTGGGCATCCAAACCTGGTTACGATGTCATCAAATATGAAGCAGCTGTAGTTGTACTATAGTCCTTAACTAATCTTGCTTCAGCCCATCTGGTCAAGTACTCTGTAGTTTTAATTATGTACCTTGCTCCTGTACGCTTTCCTGGTGGGTTTATAGGTCCAACAAAGTCAATGGACAATTTCTCAAATGCTTGTAGGGTCAACTATGGGGATAATGGCATTTCATCTCTTCTAGATTGTTTCCCAACTCTTTGGCATACGTTGCAGGCTCTGGAATAGTCTTTAGCATCTCTGTGTAAGGTAGGCCACCAAAGGCCAGCTCTAAGAACCTTATGCGTAGTTTCTTTCCCTGTGTAATGTCGTCCTGTGATGCCTTCGTGAGCTTCTGCTAGGATCAGTGGTCGTTCTGCCTCCATAACACACCTTCTCAATATCTCATCAGGTCCCATCTTGTATATGTTGATTAAGGTTGGTTGTCATTGATGTCAACCCTTGAAGAAAGCCCCATAGCACAAAGGCTTGGGTAATGGACCCAATATTGTTTGATGTAAATATGACTCATTATTGTTTTGTCATGGTTGATAAGAATTAAATATGGATGAACTCCAAAGTGGTCCCCTTATGGTGAAAGCCCTCACAGGAAGACGCTTTGTGGAGTAAGAAAACCCATGCTTAATTGTGGAATAATGAGATGAAGGAAAGTGATTTTGTCAGAGAAAATATCCTATATGGATAGTGCTTTTCATTTCATTTCCGGTGGTATGTGGAACGCCACATAATTCCTCACGGTTAGAGAGTTATGGCCATGAGAAGTTGGAGACCCCAGGTTTGGGTAATGGACCCAAGTTTGTTTGATGGGTAACGGTATGAGTTATGATATATTTTAATATAATACTATTATATATGGATAGAACATGTCATTCCATTTCTAGTGGTATGTAGAACGTCACATAATTCCTCACGGTTTGAGAGTTATGGCCTTACGAAGTTGGAGGACCCTCATATGTCATCTAGAAGCCCCAAAAGGTCAAAGTAGTCAAAGTGGTTTAAGATATTTTAAAAGGTAAATAATAAAGTAAAGTGATGAGTGTATTATAATTCAAAGTGAATACAAAATAAATTATTTCAATAATAAATTTAATGGAGAAATTAGAAGTGGACCCAACCCTAAAATAAAGAAAGTGGGCCAAGTGACCTAGAAGATGTTTTTAAGAAAGCTACTTGGAGAGTATTAATAAGAGGCAAGACTCTCTCATTTGAATCACACTTGAGCATATTGAATATCTATATGTGTTTGAGGTAACCAGGGATATCTAAACCGGAATTCTGAGTGAAGGTGAAGAAAAGAAGGCTGAAATGCAAGGAAGGATAAATTCTTTTGATGATGTTTTCTAAGGTATGTTATTTACAGGTCATCTCACCATTTTCGCTATAATCTTTTTTCTATAATGATTTAGACCGTGAAATTGATATGCAAGTGAGAAAACATATCCAAGTATCTGTGAAAAAAAAATTCATCTTGTGGGTCATTGTATTTTAGGAGTTACACTCCATGGAAAATAGGGTTTGTGGCCAGTCCTGAAACTAGTCAAAATCAGATGTTTCGGGTACAAACGTCATAACTTATTCATAAAATATCCAAATTCAGTGAGACAAAATGTGTTGGTTAGGGTATAGTATTTAGTATGCTGTGTAACAATTTCAGATCATTTCATCAAATATTTTGTGCCGGGCACGCTCTACAAGGACGCTCTCTAGAATAAGCCAAAATTCAGCAAGGTATGCCATTTTTGCTATAACTCCTTTTCTAAGAGGTTACAAGTAGTGACACTTAGAGGAATTGCATAAAACACACTGAAGAACACTGTATATAAGTTTCATATCTTTATACATTACAGGTTCAAAGTTATGATTACTTCAAGTTAGGGTTGTTGACTAATCCAAAACTAGGCATTTGAGACTAAAGAAAAGTTTGATGAAAATGCTAGTCTCTTGTTTTTTAAGTTAAGGAAGGTTTGCAGGAATGTGATCATATACACCAGGTCTATTACAGATCTACAAATCAGATTTGGATGATGAAATTGATGAGGGATTTTGGTTTTGGTACATGTTGAGTACATGGTTGAGACAAGTAGTTGATGAGTTAGCACACATACATGAGGTGTATAATTGATGATGTTGGTACATATTGATGTGTCATAGCTGATGAGTAGTTGACACATTATTGGTACATATTTGGTACATGGTTGGATGCACTTGTTTATGGTACATGTTGATTACAGGTTGGTGCATGGTTGATGCACTTGTTTATGGTACAGATTGATTATAGTTTGAGGTGCAGGTTGATGAATGGTTCAGATTTATTGGTATAGGTTTATAGCGGTATATCTCACAGTGATAGTGTGACAGTGGTTCCATCATTCTACTTCTACTTTAGGGTGGTAGGATGGGGCAAGTACAGGTGGTTGTAGCCACCTTCTGGTTGTAGCTGGAGAACATTGGGAGTTGTAGCCTCCTTTTGGTTGTAGCTAGAGAATTGGGGAGTTGGAGCTTCCCTCAGGTTGTAGCCTGAGAAACTAGGGGGTTGGAGCCTCCTTCCAGTTGCAACTGAAAACAAAGGAAGTTGGTGCTTCCAATGAATGTAATTCTTCAAGACATATAAGAAAAAACATTCTATGGTTTTCTCCTGATTTGGGTTTCCACGTAAAACACTGGTGTACTGTGTATGTGTGATTGTTTATTTCTTACTGCTCATTATTGGATAATAATTCTACATTGATATAAAATTTGAAGAAAAATGATTATAATTACGCTATTACTGATTCACCTCCCCTCTCAGTAATCCAACAATTGGTATCAGAGCAGGTTCCTTCAGAAATCAGTTTAACCACTGAAAGGTAGATCATGGAGAGTACCAACTCGTATAAAAATGGAATACCATAGTTTGATGGATAGAACTATGATTTTTGGAGCATAAGGATGAAGGCATATATACA
>ML776581.1:506915-521205 GCA_009831015.1 Picea engelmannii | reverse complement strand
GTCAAAGTAGTCAAAGCGGTTTAAGAGATTTTAAAAGGTAAATAATAAAGTGAAGTGATAAGTGTATTATAATTCAAAGTGAATACAAAATAAATTATTTCAATAATAAATTTAATGGAGAAATTAGAAGTGGATCCAACGCTAAAATAAGGAAAGTGGGCCAAGGGACCTAGAAGATGTTTTTAAGGAAGCTATTTGGAGAGTATAAATAAGAGGCAAGACTCTCTCATTTGAATCACACTTGAGCATATTCAATACATATATGTGTCTGAGGTAACCAAGGATATCTAAACCGGAATTCTGAGTGAAGGTGAAGAAAAGAAGGCCAAAATGCAAGGAAGGATAAATTCTTTTGATGGTGTTTTCTAAGGTATGTTATTTACAGGTCATCTCACCATTTTCGCATAGCTTTATTTATATAATGATTTAGACTATGAAATTTCTATGCAAGTGAGAAAACATATCCAATTATCTATGAAAAAAAACTTCATCTTGTGGGTCGTTGTATTTTTGGAGTTACACTCCGTGGAAAATAGGGTTTGTGGCCAGCCCTGAAACTAGTCAAAATCAGGTGTTTCGGGTAAAAACGTCATAAACTTCTTCATAACATATCTAAATTTGGTGAGACCAAATGTGTTGGTTAGGGTACATTCTATAGTATGCTATATAATAGTTTCATATCATTTCATGAAATATTTTGTGTGGGGCACGCTCTACAAGGTCACTCTCTAGAATAAACCAGAATTCAGCAAGGTATGCCATTTTTGCTATAACTCCTTTTATGAGAGGATCCAAGTAGTGACACTTGGAGTAATTGCATAAAAAACACTGAAGAACATTGTATATAAGTTTCATATCTTTATACATTACAGGTTCAAAGTTATGATTACTTCAAGTTAGGGTTGTTGACTAATCCAAAACTAGGCATGTGAGACTAAAGAAAAGTTTGATGAAAATGCTAGTCTCTTGTTTTTTAAGTTAAGGAAGGTTTGCAGGAATGTGATAATATACACCAGGTCTATTACAGAGCTACAAATCAGATTTGGATGATGAAATTGATGAGGGAGTTTGGTTTTGGTACATGTTGAGTACATGGTTGAGACAAGTAGTTGATGAGTTAGCGCACATACATGAGGTGTATAGTTGATGATGTTGGTACATATTGATGAGTCATAGTTGATGAGTAGTTGACACATGATTGGTACATACTTGGTACATGGTTTGATGCACTTTTTTATGGTACAGGTTGATTACAGGTTGGTGCATGGTTGATGCACTTGTTTATGGTACAGGTTGATTACAGATTGAGGTACAGGTTGATGCATGGTTGATGCATGGTTCATATTTATTGGTACATTTTTACATCGGTATATCTCACTGTGACAGTGTGACAGTGGTTCCATCATTCTACTTCTACTTCAGGGTGGCAGGATGGGGAAAGAATAGGTGGTTGTAGCCACCTTCCGGTTGTAGCCGGAGAACATTGGGGGTTGTAGCCTCCTTCTGGTTGTAGCCAGAGAATTGGGGAGTTGGAGCTTCTCTCAGGTTGTAGTCTGAGAAACTAGGGGGTTGGAGCCTCCTTCCAGTTGCAGCTGAAAACAAAGGAAGTTGGTGCTTCCAATGAATGTAATTCTTCAAGACATATAAGAAAAACATTCCTTGGTTTTCTCCTGATTTGGGTTTCCACGTAAAACACTAATGTACTGTGTATGTGTGTGATTGTTTATTTCTTACTGCTCATTATTGGATAATAATTCTACATTGATATAACATTTGAAGAAAAATGATTATAATTATGCTATTACTGATTCACCCCCCCTCTCAGTAATCCAACAGTATATATGTCCGGCTATAAGTGAGAAGTTTGTAGCACGCACTACTAGCTGTTTCTTTTGAGGAATTGTGTATTCACTGGGTGCCATTCCTATTGATAGGAACTAGAATATCTCTGTGAAGTGGTCATCAATATTTCTAATGGCCAATAGCTGTGTATCCGACAGTGTATCCTTCAAACTGGTCGACTCTTTGCCATGTTCCAACCTTGACAAGTGATTAGGACCTTTGTTCATTCTCCGTGGATTTACTATGATCTCAAAATCATATTCTTGAAACAACAGAATCCATTTGCATATTCGCTCCCCCAACACTGGATTTTTGACTAGGTATTTCAACGCGGAGTGGTGAGTAAACATTTTAAAGTATCCTCCCAACAAGTAGTGGTGGAACTTCTACAGCGCGTACACCATGGCTAACCCTTCTCGCTCAGTGGTGGTGTAATTAATCTCAGCAGTTGATAGCTTCCTGCTAGCAAAGGCTAATGGGTGGTCAATGTCTCTTGTTCCCGATTGTGCTAACACAACTCCTAAAGAAATGGAAGATGCATTGACATGCACGTGCAACTCCTTGGTCCAATCTGAGAAAACCAAAATGGCCGCAGTAACCATTTTCTGTTTTAGTGTGTCGAAGCTCTACTGGCATTCTTATGTCCAACTAAACTGACAATCCTTCTTCAACAACTTCTCCATGGGCGTTGTAATCTGAGCATATCCCTTAATGAACTTCCTATAGTATCCTGTGTGTCCCAACGTAGTGCATAGCTGTTTGACTGAAGTAGGAGGGGGTAGATCAACTATAATGGAAATTTTGGATGGATCAACCAGAAATCCCTGCTTGCATACAATATGTCATGACATAACTCCAAATGGTGAAAATAAAATGCATTTCTTCAGGTTCAAGGAAATTTGGCTCTGCCTAGATTTATCCAACATTAGCCTTAGACATTCAATATGATTCTTCAATAAACTAAAAATAGTCCAATCATCAAAATATGCTTCTAAAAATTTATGCAAAAATTCCTTGAATGCTTCGACCACCACCCTGGAAAAGATGGCTGGGGAATTATTAAATCCAAATGGAATCACTATGTATTGGTAGGATCCTCATTTTGTTGCAAATGTGGTCTTGTGGCGATCTTCCTTGGCAATTTGGATCTGATGGTATCCTGAAAATCCATCTGTAAAAGAATATACTTCATGGCCTCCCACATTATCTAACACTTCGTCAATGAATGGTGTAGGGAAGGGGTCATGCAAAAAAGCATCATTCAACTTCCTGAGATCTATGCATATCTTGATTTCTCCTATCTTCTTGTCTTGTACCACCATAGGGCTAATCCACTCTGAATCTTCGACAGGTTCTATGATTCCTGCTTCCAGCATTCTGTCGATCTCAATATTCACTTTTTCCTTATATTTAGGGTTCAATCTGTAAGGTCTTTGTTTGAATGGTCTTGCATCTGGCTTCAGAGGGATCCCCATCTCTCCCATAGGTCCTTTAATTCCCTTTATATCAATGAGCTTGGTTGGAAACAAGTCCTGATATTCATGCAGTAACTCTGTAATTTTGTCAATGGTAGAAACATCCTAATAATCTCCGACATTTGCAAACTTTGGTGTCTGCTCTGTTCCAATATTGACCTTCTTAATCTTGATCGGCTATCCAATAAATGGTAACTCAACTCCTGGTACTTCTACATCTCTCTGGCCTTCTGTTTCTGCGATGTTCACCTTCCTAGGATCATCGTCTTCATCCGCATTAATGTTGTACCAGCCTTGCAGTTTCTTGAGAGGCGCAATCCATTCATCCTCGTATTGATCTAACATAAGGCTAGATGCCTCCTCGAATACTTTCTATCTCACAATTTGTAGTGCTTGATCTACTGAAGGAAATTGACTTTCAAATAGGAATGTAGTTACAAAATTCTGAGTCATACCTTCCCAATCCGTAGTGATGAGGCACAACTCTGCTTGGAGGTACCAATTGATAGACGTCATGTCCAATGTGTTAATGAATTTTTGCACCCATTGTTCTTGAGGAATGTTTCTCCAGTCTTCCTCACAACTCCGCACATGGGCCTTTGGACAACTTCGACCTGTGTAGCGAACTTCGTAGCCTTCTACTTGTGCTGAGAACCGCATTGTCATCAGGGTACGACATTGTACCCAATCTATAATGTTACTTTTGTGTGCCCCCCACCATCTTGCTGGGGTTTCTCTTAGGGCCTCATCCATTGCCAATAATCTATGTTGTATTGGTAAACTTTCTTCAAAGTCCGACAAGAAGGTTTCTAGAGGATTTAGACCATCAAAGGTGGGTAAGTTGCTTACTGTTGTGCCAATCCAACGAACTTCTATGGTTAATCTAGCACATCTTCTTGTAGATACTTCATACATCTTATTATGCCAGTTCTCTAGTGCTTCTTCTGAGTTTGATGAACATGCGCTCTCACTTCACCAGCTTAGATTCCCATCGGCTGTAGGATTGATATAATCCTGTTGTCTGGTTGTTAATTTGTATATGTTTTCCAGTTCATATGTGCGGTCTTCTTCTCTGATGGGCTCTGTGTATCGTTGACCTTCATCTGGATCTAAGGGTGAAATGACCCTAAGGCCATCTCTTTCAAAAGTCATACGTCTTTTCTTTAAATCAATCACAGTGGAATTATTGAAAGCCCAATCAATTCCTAACAATGTGGGGTAAGGACAACTATCATCAACTATTTCAATTACCTCAAAATCTGCAAACGTTCTTACTCCATCGATTTCCACAGGGACATGTTCTAATCTTCCAAAAGGGCTTACATCTTGCTGATTAGACATCCTAAGCTTGATAGAGGAATAGATCAACTTCGGTTTTCCCATCAGTGCCCAGGTTTTCTTCGTCATGACATTGACCTCCGACCTTAAGTCAAGGACTACATAATCTATCTCATACTCTCCTATTTGAGAATTCAAATGTAATTCCTTATTTGTCCTTCTCTTCTTACCGATTTGGTGTACTTTCCTATTCAGTAAGGGGTCTATCTTTCCTAGCTCATATAATCTGATTAAATTTTGTAATTCTTGTACAACGCTTTCATCATGAATCAACTTAATACAAGTATATAAAAATTCCATGAGATTTCTTACCTCTTTTCCTTCTTTTGGTGAAGTATACTGATCAAATTCCAAAGGCATTCCATATTCTCTCACTTCTGGTCTAGTCTTTGATGAGGAACCTTGGTCTCTTTTGAATTCTTTCCTTGCTTCCTCAAACATTTGTCTTTCTTTCTTTGCATCAAACATTTGTGTCTTCTCTGTAGCTTTCTTGATTCCTCAATCTTCTGTATTCTTCCCTTGGGTCATTTTGTCATCTCCTGTAACATAGCCTCCTCTGGTTATAACAACCACTCTAGGGTCTTCTCCATGAGGTTCAACATATATCCGTTTCACTTGCGGGTTCTGCTGAGGTCCTTGTCTTTCCTGAAACTTGGCTAGCAGTACAATACAATCTTCTATAACATGGTCAAACGAGATGCAGTAGGTGCAAGTGGTACAAGGGTTCTGACAATCCCTTGCAAGGTGTCCTAGTTGTGCGCAGTTATAACAGATGATCTGTCCTCGGCCTTGACCCATTCCTCCTCCTCTTCCTCTTCCTCTGAATCCACTGCGAGGATTGAATTTTCCTCTCCCAAGAGAGTTATACTGTGTAGTGTTTCCTTCTTGCTGTACTTCGCCTTGAATCTTATATATGTCTCTCGACCTTTCATGCATGAGATCATAAGCCCTACAATCCCTATCACCATGTCCTACAGACTTAAAAATGTATAATACAATTTTGTAGGTGTCTGAACATACTTTTTCATGTAGTAGCACTCACCAAGGTGATGTCTGTTTCTGCATACCTCGCACCAAGGTAAGGTGACTTGCTTCAAAGGGATCGAAATTCCAGAAGCCAAGTATTCATTGAATAGGGGACAATGTTCCTTGTCATGGCCTTCTGATCTACATATGACACACCATATGTCTTCCCTTTTATCTTTTCCCTTGTATTTCTTCATATCTTTGACCTGCAGAGACAAACTAGTCAGCTGACTCAAGATCTGACTCATACCTGAGCTGGATTCTCCCATAGGGGCTAATTCTAACTTCATGGCGATCTCCAGCGCCTCAGACTATGAAGAAATCTTCTATTGCATCAAAGGAACTCTGATGTGTGGTAAGAGGGTAGCGATGAACCATTCTTTGTTCTGTTCATCTGGGATCTGAAAAGTCAATCGGTGTGTTAAGGTTTTGAATCTTTGATCGAGTTCCTAAATGGGTTTGACCACCTTCTACTTGATCTCTTTCAGCTCTGTAATACATTGTGACTCCGACTTGGGTTTCTTGAACTCCGCAATCAATGCATTCTTAATATGATTCAATGGCTTAGGTTGTGCAAGTCCCTGAACAATCTTCATGTACCAACTTAGTGTGCGATCCCTTAGAGTGGTTATACTAAACTGGGTTCTTTTGACAACTTCGTCAGTGCCATTTTTAATATTCCATACGGCTTCACATAGGAAACAGTGTTGATCAGGATCTTCATATCCATCTCCCCTAAAGATAGGAAGCCTCATCTCATCTGCCATAGATATTCCTAGGGTTCTTGACTGAATATGTGGTGGACTACTATTAGTAGTGCTTTGGATACTCTGGTGACTGGGATTACTCTGGTTGCTTAATACTACTGAATCAACAGGAGGGATAATAGTACTTACTTTGATGGTCTGCACAGTTCCTGAAGTTTCAGGTTCTCCCTGACGAAGCTCTTCAACTTTTCCTTCCTCTGCCCTAGCGGGTTCTGAATGTTCTTCGTCTGTCAAATATGCCTATTCTCCACTATAGAAACCTTTGTCCCCGTAGTTCTTCTTGAACATGTTCGTAAGGTGGAATTCTCTGAACACTCTCCCACTGCGCGTATGTCCAGCTTAGATCCGACCAATATACTGTATCTTCAAGATGTTCTTCTCATGCAATAGCATCTTGAGTCTCAACTTCAGGAATTGTAAAAATTTTCCTCTGGGTCCCTTGAAGAAGTATCTCTCGGCTTGGATGTATGATTCTATTCTATCAACAACAAACTCTGTGATGTACCCTCCAATGGTGCTATCGAACCAGTGATCTACTGCTCATGATACAATGTTATCAACTCTTTTGACCTTCTTGATCAGTTCCGACGTCCAAACCACAGGAGTTCTAGATCGGATCTCGAACTGGGTATCTGCTAATCTAGCTAACCACTCATACAACTCCTGATGGATTCCCCCAAAGAAACTTTTGTGTATATCAGTGAAAATATAGTTCTCCAACCAATCCTCTGTACCAATATCAGGGTTCTTGTTCTAGGCTTCAGTGAAGTCATTTTCTTGATCCTCTATCCACTTTTGAGTCTCTGTCTTCGATGGAAACCACCTTGACATTCCTTCAAGAAGATTCCTATCTCGACAACATAACCATTTGTTGGCACAGGGTTATACCCAGGGTTCAGCTCCAAGAGCGCACCAAGAAGCCCTAACTACTAGCCCTTTCGGCTACACCTGCGAAGCCGATGTAGTCTCACTTGAAGTAGCTATGGGGGGGTTGCATGATAGAAGTGTCTACAACCAAGGGGAATGTCAAGTGGATCTAATACAAGAACAACACAACATTCATATATCACCTATTGGCTTAGGTCTATTCTGCACATCTACTTATCAGATCTAGCATAGTATTGAAATCACAATATATCAATGATAGAGATAAAATACCAATCACACACAACACAAAATATACGTGGTTCACCCTCTCTCTAGGGCTACGTCCACAGAACTGTGCTATAATATATTAAGGTAAATCATACAGTTCTTGTCTGCACTCTTAGCTAGCAAATCCTCTTTCTTCTCCTCTCTTTCTCTCCCCTTCCTGCGCACCCAGCTACAGGATCGATCTTCGCACCCAGCTGAAGATCTTACAATACCAGAAGGATCTCGTACTCAACACTTCTTTCTCACACACTACTACTTGCTCGATCATACAACGACAAAGACAACAACAATAATCATAACACCAACCTATCCCAGGTCTTTTAGACCTCTATTTAAATTTTATACATTACAATAGCTCACCAAAATATTTAGGCCGAAACCTAGGTGTCCAAAACCCTAGGTGTCTAAACCCTAGGTCAACTTGACCCGTGTTTTCAGGGCTTCGCCAGCCTGTTTTTCCTTCCTTCTCATGCGGTGTTCCAAAACATCTAATAATGAATTTTTCCACTTGCTGAGTTGTCCACGATCCTTATTTCTTGTTGATCTTTCATCCTCAATCTCCTCATCCAATGGCTTGCTTCTCTCCATCTTTTCTGCTCTTTTTCTCACTTCGACCCAGTAAAAATCACTGTGTCTTCCGTGAAGTTCGCATTTTCCTTTTTCTTCCTTGATCTTTGCTTGCTTCCATAACCAAGGGCCAACATAGCTGCACGAATGTCTTCTATGATACATAATATTTCTATAGATTTCTCTTGTATCCCAAATTGAGTACTCAGAAAGGACTTATGTCCTCTGGAAGTAAATGCAAAAAATATACCTTGTACTATTTCAATTGTAACTTCTTTGTACTAGCTTTGATTTGCACTCATAATAGTTTGTTGGAAAGATGTAGATGATCTCTTTCACTTTAAGTAGAAAATATTATGTGTGCCAAAGGTACACATAATTATCTCGATTTTAACTACCTAAAATTATCATTTAGCTAGGGCCCAAAAAATCCTCCACAGGTTGATGGCCTTCAAAAATATTAAAATTTCGTAGAAAATTGATTGTTTTACTGTTATAATAACCTTTTAATCTAAGTCGTTGATTTTCTAAACCTTCCCTAGGCATGCATATGAATCTCCATTGTTTATCACCACTCGAAATAAATATGGATCATTGATTTCCCAACATTCAAAACCCCATCGATTATCAACGATTGACGATTTCCCTTGGCGAACAAAAACACTTCACCGATTTTTCCAACCTGACCATCAACAATTGTTGATTTTCCTTGGTAAACCAAACTTGACCACAAATTTATATAAACCTCAATTTCTACATCGATAATCAAAGATCATAGATTTCCTTTGCTCTCTCAGCTGCAAAGGAGCATGAAATTTGCACATCTTACTTTTCATTAGAAAATATCAATTGCAGGTTTGAAAAAAATTATAAAAGCGTCATAAATTGAAGAGATTAAATACCTCCGAAATACCCTACCACAAGTCTTTTAGCTGTCCCTAGAAATTTTCTAAATGTGGTAAGATTTTCACATGAATCCATGAAGGAATGATTTTGTGAGGGAAATTCCCCCACTTGAGCTAGAGCAAGTCTCTCGATGATTTCAAAACTTCAGGTTGAAGACAATCATTTCCTATGAAGAAATCGACTCTTAAGAATTCTACAGTAGGGCCTCTATGGTCCTTTGCAGGGGAATTCTTATTCTTGCTCAAGTGTCTCGAAATTTTGTGCAATATTTGTGGCTTTTCATGAGAACATTGCATGTGAAGAAAGATCTGAAAACTGTGGTTGCTACTAAGAACATGTCAAAACCCTTTTTTATGCTGCATGCAGAAAACAATGTCAAAATTTCCTTACAAGTAAGAAAATAGAATTTGAAATCATAGCAGCGTAATATCTCAGAACAATTTAAATAAATATCTACCTGGAAAATTTATAAGGGTGAGGTGTCGAGTCTTCCTTTTGTAAGAAACTTAGCTTTAGATGGAAGAATTGTACTGAAGGGTTTATATTCTGGAGCTTCCAAAGATGAAGGGGAACATTTTGATCAGTAGCTTCCATGTCCCTTCCTAAATCTCGTAGGATATCATGCATTATTAGGGTTCCTCCACTGTGTACTTCAATTAAGCTCTTGTATTTAAGGGTTTGAAGACCCTGCTCACCGCTCCATCCCAAAACATTCCATATCTATATGGTCGTATTTTTCAGTAGCCGATGAAAAAGAAGGCAATTTCCAAGAATATCTTCTTCTCGTCCTGCTCAAGTGCATCATAACTGATTGCAATATATTATCAAGCGTTTTGAGTCCATGAAGAAGAGATTTCGGTGAAGTCGGAGTTTCAAGTTGGTGAAGAGAAGATAAGTGTAGAGAAGATTCATTGATTGTGATCAACAAATAGATGGAAAGTTTCGATAGGCTTCAAACAAACGACGAAAGCCTCAATAAAACCTCCCCTTAAAATAACACCTTTGGTGTAACTAGTTTTTTCCTTCGGGCATCGCGTACACCATGGTATTTTGGGTATGGTTTCATATAAACATTGTCCTAGTTTTTTCCAAAGAGATTTAGTCAAAAAAAATTGTTGTTAACCTATGCTTAAAAACCAACCATATTGAAAACATTGTTGAGTTACTTCTTTGGATTTGGAGGTATGAGCGAAAAGTCCTAGTTGGTCCCAGTATGGCCAGTGAACCTAAAAAAAACATTGAACCTAAAAAAACAAATCGTCGGTGAAGGTGAGAATTTATCATTTAATTTCAACGAGCATTTTTCTTCATTTTATTGTTTTCAAAAATAATTTATTGTTCAGGTGCAAATTTATTTTTTAAGCTGAAAATTGCAAATGAGAGAGAAAGGAGAAGTTCAATTTTCACCCAAAACCGTGACAAGCCCTTATCGTCTCCTATCCAAATCCAATATGCACATATCCAAATCCAATATGCACGAACGGGACCCCAACCCTCCAGTTCCTACCTCAAATCCTCTTCATATACTACAATCAATAAATAAACTAGAGCTAGAACAGAGGGAGAAAAAACTCAACACGTATATTTTGGTATTGTTTTGTATTTTTTGAGTAAAAAGTGTAGCTTATACTTTGAAAGTTGAAACAAAAAGCTCAAGTAGAACGAGATCTTTAATTTGATTAACTCAACTTTATTTGGCCAAACTCCGTAGTTTCAACTTTCACAAACATGACCCCAAATCCAATGCATGAATAGAACCCCAGACCTCCAATTCTTGCCTTGAATGGCAAAAAATAACCCCTGAATATTACAAATCTGGAGCTTATTTTGTAATGTTCAGGGGCTGAAATTTCAAGTAAGGTTGTCATCTTTTCATGTTATGTTTCTTCTTCAAATACTGGGCTGAATATTGTACTTTTCTAGCCGATCTGTTCTAGCTTTTTGGAGGGTTGAAAAGAGAAATGTGTTTACTGTCTTAAACTTGTTTATGATATGAGATTTGAAGTGTATGGACTACATGACTGATCATTCAATGTAAAATTGTCCTCTTTTCTGCCAATGTCTTATTTGATGTCATAAGTTCACATAAAGAATTGATGGTTGTGTTGGTGTATCATTTTGAGCATTTATACTCAGTCATAACTGTTATTTCAGATCTGTCCTAATTAGTAAATAATGTTGTTTAGCATGTTTGTTGATTTATATGGAGCATTTTAATTAAATTCCAATCATATGTTATTGTTCTTGACTCCATAAACCCTTGGATAAGGCACTGATCGGTTTGAAATCACCATGAACAATTGTTGAATAAGAAAAAATGCAAATTCATCAAATCTGAAAATTTCGATTTCATTTGGCTCCAAATTTGGATCTCCTCAAAATCGTTGCCTTCTCCCTCGCGATATATACTCTTTTTAGCCATCAACAATGCTATTTTTCACTGACTACAACACTTTTAATATTTTCAAACAAACGTTTTGGGTTCCCAAAGCATTTCTGATTTACTTTAGCAATCTCTTATCAACATTTCCCCTATTTTTACAGCCAAACTCTTACCGCCAGGTCACTACTAATTTATTCTAGGCTTTCATTGACAGTTGTCAAATGGAAAGGACAATTAAACACAATTTTCCTCTGAAGTATATATATATATATATATATATATATATATATATATATATATATATATATAAATCAATGTTTATTGTCTTTTGGGTTGTTGTAATACGATATTGGCATGCCAATAACCTAGGTTCAAATCATAGCAGACATAGATTACCTGAGCATAAGTTGGCTATAACCAATAAATCTTTAACACGACAAATGCCAAATGCATGAAATGTCCTCAAGGTGCTAGAGGTTTCTTCCCCTAATGGGGACGTTCAAGTCATGAGTTTTGCAACTTGTAGCATGCTCCATAGGGTTGTACGAGTTCACCCATTCCAATTTAAGTTTTATAATTGTTGAAGTGGCTTGTTTCCACTCTACTTGAGTATGGCACCAAGTGTTTGTGAAAATGCCTAAACAAGTGGCAAGCATTGATAAGAGTTGAGGCCAATTCAAACCAATGAATCTTGAGATCTTCTCAGAGCTAAATGATTAAGGAACAAATCGATTTGATCAAGTAGAATAGAATCCTTGTTGGGCTTGTTCTCCAAGTAAAATTTAATATATGACATTTTCCTTAAGTTAAATTTTCATCCGTGGAATATCGATTTGTTGTGAAGTTTAGTGAAGTTGAACTGTTATACATGGAAAATCAACGAGTCTAATGGCTAGAGTGTACCTTATGTCCTCACATTGGTTAGGGAAAATAGTTGAAGCTGAAGGCCTCACACAAGGGCTATAGTTAAACTTTAAACCCTTTTATCAAATTAAGTGAAGTCGTTGTATCTTAAGAGAGCTTAAGATGACGAGATTATGTTGTAAAATAATCTAATTATCTTTGTTAAGTGGTTGTAGTATGCCTAAAAAATATTCCAAGATGAAGAATTGCTCATTAGTGAGTACATGTTTATGTTCAGTTTTTATTGTTTTTGGATATTCGTCAAGTGCTTGACAGAATGCTTGAACCAATTGCTACTTAAATTGTGTATCGTCATTGTAGGGTATGTTTAGCTGGTTTGTAAACAGTTTGAGTTTTAATATACCTCTTAGAATAAACAGTTTGAGTTTTAATATACCTCTTAGAACTAGTCCTACAGGAAAATTAAGTGTTTTCAATTTTTACTAATAAATCGAATAACATAGAAATTTGGTTGCTTGCTATAGATTTCAGTGTTAAATTGGTTACCTGCCAAGTGTTTTTCAAAATCTTTCCGAGAATGTACAGTTTGACAAGTGTTTGATATAAAAGATCTGTTTTTATTTTATTTTTTAATTTCACCTTGGTCTGATTGGTTTGACAGAAGGAATACCCATACCATTTGTAGCGACCAACACCACTTTCATCAAACATATCCATCTTGTATTACAAAGACTTCTTACGAGCTAACAATTGAGAAAAATGGAAGGCAGAGTACACAGCTGGGTACTCACGAGATGAGCTACAATTTCACAATGGCTTCCAATCTGAAACTTGTGAGAGTTGAGTTGTTCCCTCTGTTTCTCACGGTTATATATTTATCCGTTCACCTACAATGCCAAAACTTCAAGTGAATAATTGAGCAAACATTTGCAACTTATGAATGAAACCAAATCGCATATTCAATATGTTAAGTAACTTAGCAGGACTCAGTGGACTCACACTAACAACTATTTGTATATCTTCATTGTACAAAGGTTGATCCTCAGAGATAAGATTATGATGGCCAACCTCTGATGAATAAGAAAGGAATGGCCCTTAAGGGGAGATCGAAATTTGGAGGCGGTGAAAAATACACGTGGCAGAGACAAGATTATTTGCTTGTCAGATGGTCAATTTTGATAGGCCTTCCACAGACGAAGGCCTCCATTCTGATAAACATTCGGTGTAAAAATGCCCTCGATTTTTCATTCTCTGGCCATCTTATTGAAGCTAAAGGACCACAGACCCTGAGATCGCTGAGAGCGAAATCCTAAAAGAAAGTTGGAGGTTGCCCATGCATCTCCGTGAGAAACGTTATGACGACCCATGTTGGCGGGAAGTGAGTCGGTGAAGAGAAGAAACGTGGAAAGCGAGGATTCGTGATTGCTGGTTGATGAACATGTGGCAATTTTTCATATGCTTTGGACAGACAACGGAATTCTCCAAGAGAAACTCCTTTTATATAACACCTTCGATGTAATTAAAAAACCTAAAATAAAATATTTAATACACAATTTAAAAAAGATAATTAAAAAAAAACTTAAAATTACAACCAAACAATTAAAAAATGATATTAAAAAATTAAAAAAACAAAATTATATATATATATATATATATATCATGGGGAGGGGTGCGGAGATGATGTCAAGAATCACTCCCGCGATTTTCGACCGATAGAATGTCCAATATTGCCTCCGCTCCCACTTTATATATATATAAAGCAGGGGAGATATTGAACATCATCGTCCCCACACCCCTCTCCATGATAGATATGACGATGTCAAGAATCAGATCGATAGGATGCCCAATATCACCTGCGCACCCGCTTTTTTTTATATATAATATATATATCATGGGGAGACCCAATATCGGCCCCGCTTTATATATATATATATCAAATTTATTTTTGTTTTTAAATTTTTTAATAT
>ML776581.1:467008-506630 GCA_009831015.1 Picea engelmannii | reverse complement strand
CTGTGAAGATTTTCTTCTTTCTCTTTATTTATTTTTTAACATAAATAAAATAAACATAAAAATAAAAATTGGGTTTTTATTTGCATATGGATCTTTTGTCAAGGCTACAATTTCAATTAGGTCATAATTAACTATAATTTTAACGTTTAGAAAAAAACATTTTGCTTTAGGTAGAGTCACTTTTTATTTAGGTGTTGATTTTAATGTTTTTCTAAGCAACTAATTGATTTTTTAAGGCCATGCTTGAAAAATGTTGTAATTTTGACCCGGTTAGAAAAATTGTGCTACCGGTAGCACCATTTTTTGATTTGAGGGTTATTTTTCATTATTTTTATGCAAAAATATGGGTTTTAAGGGCTAGAGTTCTCGTTAAGTCGATAATTATGTGTAGATCATCAATGTGCATAATGGAGATAACATAAGTGAGTTTGCACTTGTGCTAGGAGGTTTGGTGATTTCAACAAAGGGAAATTCTGCTAGGGGAGAAAATCTAGCCTAAGGTTGAGGACTCTCTATTTTTTGTTCTTGGTAGGGAAATGAACACCGCACGTGTGGGAGAGAGAGAGAGAGAGAGAGAGAGAGAGAGAACCTCAAAAGGAAGATATTGTACGAAGTGGAGTGAGTCATATGAAGTGTTCGTATAATTTTTCGCATGTACGCGGGTTGTAGCGGGAACAATTGCGTACATATGCAAGTTGTTGTAGGAACAATCACATACATTTGTACAAGCTCTTCTTGGAAGGGGCAGGTCTGTACACGCTGACAACATGTGAACTCAGCGGGTTGTACAGGTGGTCTGCAATAGATTTGTGGGCATAGAATATTCTAGGAGATTTGTTGAGGTTTGGTTTTTTGATTTGTATGGTTATTGGAGAACAAGGCTGTTCTTAGTTTTGGTGACTTTGGAGGACAAGGTTGTCCTCATATTTTGGTGATATTGTATTGGCTGGGCAGGTTGGTTCTTCCCTCAAGGTTTCTAATTATAATAATATTACATAACTGAAATTGTGTTTCATATGTGTGATGATTCATCTTTGATCTTTTGTGTTTCCGCTGCATATTGTTTCAGTCAATAATATTCAATGTAGTATTGTTTAGTGATAACAGTTAGGGCGTTACAGTTGGTTCACTAGGAAGCAATTTCTCATAACTGGAAATTAGTCACATAGAGTTGCATGCGAAAATTGACATCACATTCATGTATGAGTAGCTATCATTCCATCAAAGCAAAAATGTGCTTCTTTTGTTTCAAATCAACATGTAAATTTTCTGTTGTAAGAAATTCCAAAACAAAATTTCAATTTGCAGTCCTTCCTCTCAAGGAGCTTGTGTAGATGATAAATAAACTTTTTTTTTTTAACGTAGATAAACTCTTTCTAACAGGATCATCTTGGCCTTGTTATACCAATCCTGTTACTGATCTCTGTCCCATCTAGGTTGTTGGTTACTTGGGTTGGCCCAAGTTCTGATCTCAATTAGGTTTCCAACAAAACCCTCAAAACTATCGACCCTTCCGGTTAACTAGAAGACAACGTTGCACATAGAGTGCACAACCCAGGCTCACCCGAGATAGCTTTATGAGGGACTGAAATACTCAAGTGTTTTCAGTCTAGGAGGGAGTGTGGACTGTGTTTTGATTCTTTCCCTTATGCATCAACATCATTAATCATTATTCTACTTCTAGATTCATTCATCACTAATTATGCATGTATGTTGTTATAATTATTTTTAGCCATCCATTATTTAACTGATGATTAACATAATAGTAAAATAAATCATTCATCACACATAGAACATAGTATTTTACCGTGGTTCACCCCCTCCTGGGGCTATGTCCACAAAGATATGGCGCTTTTTATCTTTTATTCATTCTGTTGAAAAATCTACGTTGCACACATTACATCTTCAGGATTACAATCAAAATGATGGTAAAAACCCTATGGGAGGATGACTAGATCACACCAGGCTCCATATCCCGTGACCTAACCCTCAAACACTAGCTTACTCCACTCAACAACAATGATAATAACCAAACTCACAATAATCAACCAAACTTGACCTAGACCTCCTAGGTCTTTATTTATAATACTCTACTCACTTATAGCCATTATAATACTATCAAAAACCCTATCCCTAACATGGTTAGGCCTATCTTCATGCGCGCCACATTGCTTTTCCTCCTACATGTTGTTTTTCCTTCTTTTTCTGCATGCTTCTTTCCTACCTCCTATGGCGTGTGCTCCAAAAATAGACATTCTCTTCCAAAAATAGGCCTACACCCAAAATATATCTTTCTCCCAAAATAGGCATGTGCCAACATGCCCCCAAAATTGACATGTGGCTCATCTCGAGCCACTCAGGTGGTGCGCACTCCCTGTACAACCTTCTCCAAGTTGTGGAAATTTTCTGCTAGTTCCTTCCCTTTTTCTTTCACATGTCCAGCTTTATCTGCTAGTGCCTCGACCATTTGCATTGTTATATGTTCTTGCAAAAATGTTGCGCTCTCTATATGTGCATGTGCCATCCTTGTATTCTCTTCCTCCAACTTCGCAATTATCTGCGTTTCTTTCTCCTCGAGGAGCTCTAGCTGGGCTTGCCTTGCGTGCTTATTGATATGCGCAGTTTTTAAGTCTTCCTGCAAGGTCTTCATCTCATGCGTTCCCTTCAAGCGTTCGATGATGCTCATGGTTTTCTGTCACTTCTTCAACTTCTTCATTGTAGTGTTGATTTTCTCCTCTTGTTGGTCCAATAATTGGACCTTTTCGTCCTCCTCCAAAGTAGTCCAAATTTGCATAGTTATGTCAAACAGTTTTGCGACTTCCTTGGCTTCCCTTGCCATCTCATATGTCTGGAAGGTTTCTTGTTGTTCTCTTTTCTCTTGTACTTCAGGAGGAGTCATAGGATTAATTTTTTCTTTCAACTCCTCTATCTCCTGCATATATCCCTCAAGTGTCCGCACAATGATCTTTATCTTTTCGTTTGCACTCCTATCTGGTGTTTGCACACTATCTGGAATGCAGTTATATACCTACGTTAGCCCCTGCTCTAGCTTTTTAGCGTGTTCTTTTTCCTCCTCTTTCTCCGAAGTCAATTGGTTGCAGGTAATCTATAACATCTCTACGACCCGCCTACCAACTTCCAAGTTGGTATCATCTGTGTCGGCTCTGTTTTGTACCTCCCTACGTTACACTGGCTTGGAGTCTGTATAGTTCTTTCATGGGTATCTGTTCCATGAAAAACTCAAATTGGTCTATCTCCCCCATGAGTTGTTTTTTGGTCTCTTGATCTACTTTGACCATATGTTGTGTGACTGTGAATGTGTCACTTCGCTGCACCATTATCTAAACTGTATCATCTTTTTCTCTCTGCGTAGGTGGTTGGTTGTTGTGTCTTTTCAGGCTGTTACGTTGTAGCCTACTGTACTGTATGAATTTGCAGCCATTTTAGAGTATCATGGAATTCTATGAGTTTGGCCATGATCTCCTTTCTCTGTGCTTATGTGGCATAGATCACATCTTCCCCCCTATCCTAGAACTTGTCTGCCATGAACTTAACATCATCCTCTATCAAGGTGATGACTGGTGCCTTCTTGGTGTATTTCATCTTTTTGCGCATTTCCTCCACTTGTGCTGTAGTTATTTTTACCGATGAGGGATGTGCCCCACTTTTCATCGTCTGTGCCCCTTCTTCGCCTGCCCAAGATGTTTCTCTAGTCTTGGCATACCCCTGAACATCTACCCTAGGCACCCTTGTTGTCCTCCTTTGACTCTTCGGTACTATGTTTCTTCCAGATGTCTGAGTGCATGCCACAACCTTCCTAGTGTTAGAATCTAGGCTATTTGTATTTGTTGATGGGCCTACCTCGACTTTCCCTTTAGGTTTGGTTGATGTCATTGTTGTTGGATTTGATGTTGGATTTTCTACTGGTTTTTCTACTGACACCTTCCACTACGCAGGCCAATATTTGATTATCCAATCGACCTCTTCTCTAGTGATGCATTACTGCATCTCCAACCATTTCTTCTTTGGATCCCTTGCGACCTGAATCTACAGATGGTGCCTAGATGCCTTAAATTGGGCTATCCCTTTAGACTCATGAACCAATTCCACAGGAATGCACCACACATTGGTAGTTCGTTGTTGTATATCTTCAAAAAGCATAGAGAACACCATGTTATTTGCCTATCAATTTTTGGTATCCTTGGCTTTCCAGAGGGATTCGTACCTAGTTTCATAACACTTCCCTTTCCTATCTAGAAAAGCCAAAATTTTTGGCTCCTTCCAAGCAACCAATGCAATGAGCATAAGAATCTAGGAATAATGGAACTCAGTTACATTTTCTTGCACATCCCGACAGTCGATCAAAAATTGGTTTAGGAGGTATGGCGCCCAACTAAACATAATCCCTTTAGCGCACTATGCAGTGACTGTGATGACTCCTGCTGGAGCCTCTTCTTTCCTGCACTTCCTCAACATATTACAAGCCATTAGATTGTTGGAGAACCTCATCGCATCATCATTGATGTCTCTAAGAACAACTTGTTGATATTATGGTAGCTGCGGGCGGTATTTACCTCCACGTGTAAACCTGATGAGAATAGAATATTCCGAGAAGAAAGAAGAAACCCTAATTGATTGGTTAATAATCCTAGAAGAAAATTTGGCTCAAGGGAATGACTTTTATTAGGTTATTAGTCTCCAAGAGAAGAAGTTGGCTAAAGGAAATAATATAAACTAAAGAATTAGTACCCAAAATGAGAAGTTGGCCCAGGTAGTCTGCCAGATTTAGTATAAATACAGGAGGCCAGTCTTCATTCTGGCAGGCATTCTCAGAATTGCAGAGCACACTTGTGTGCACTACGGTTGGGCAGTTTTGTGTGCAAGTTTGGAGGAGAGCCGCTGATGCAGCTGTTGTAGCTAACAATTTTCATTTTGGCTTGGATTGTCTCTTGGTTATGGTTTGGACTATCTAATCATTTCTTATTTGGTGCGCTATCCTTGGAGAAAGGTGCGCTACCCTTTGTTTGGCTATCTAGCCTAGGGTTTGCTTCTACAATGATTCTTTGTCAAGGTTACGATGCTCGGAGGGTGGCTTCGGCCTATGGTTGGGTGAAAATAGTGATATTGTCTATGGTAAAACAAACACATTCTAATAGGTTATGGGCCCACACCTCCTGCATTCAGTCTAACCACTAGAAGGGAGCATAGCCATAAGGATATTAAGCTCGTTGAAGAACTGCCGCTAGGGTTTCTATCAGCAACAGTCACCAAAGCACTACCACTAGGGTTACTAGCAGATGTAGTTGCAGAAACCCTAACCCTCTCGTTGAGGCACCTTAAGTGAAGGGATTGACCTAATTTCCAGATAGATCAGTGTTCCCTAGCCTAGCACATATCCTGGTACTCTCAACAAGCCAAGACGTCAAGTTTGAGTTTTTTGGTCAAATCTAGGGTTGACCAAGTCAAAGAAGCCATGACCTACTCTATGAAGTCAGAAAACAGGCTAGATGAAGCTTCTAAGTTCAGAGCATGGAAGACAAGGATTGACCTCATCCTTGCCAATAATAAATTGATGGATATCGTGAAAGGAAAGATCGTGGAACTAGAGTTTGAAGAAGGAAAAGAGAAAGAACTGCAAAATGTTGCATTTACGGAAAAGTTCAAAGACAGTGACATCAATTCCATGAGTATCATAGTGGACTCTATAAAATACCACTTGATACCATACATCTCCCATATTGACTCATCAAAGAATATGTACAATGCCCTAACAAACCTCATCTCAGCCAGAAACATTGGACAAGTAATGAGTCTGAAGAATGAGCTCCGTGACATGAAGATGAATGATGATGACAACATAACATCATGCTTTGTGAGAATATCTCAGTGAAGAGATCAAATACAAGCTATTGAAGAGATCATTTCAAAGAAGGAATTGGTAAACATAGTACTCAATGATCTTCCCAAGACATGGGATGCATGTGCCGCAAGTATGAACACAAGGAAGGAGTATCCTACATTTGAAGAACTTTGGACTTACTGTGCTCAAGAAGAATCAAGGATCAGTGCAAAAGAGAAACCCCAAAAGAAGTACGATGATCAAGCCTTCAAAACAATATTCAAGAAGTTCAGGAACAAAAGGAAGTTTGGTTCAAGGAAGAAGCCAAATCAAGAGAAAGATATGTCAGAAATACAATGCTTCAACTATCGAAAGTATGGTCACTACAAGATTCATTGTCCCGAGCTAAATAAAAGGAAGGAGACACACGAAGCATCAGTTGCTGAAGAAAAGGAACCTACAAAGAAGACCAAGAAGGATAAAACAAACTTATTCTTCTAAGATAAGGTAACAACACTCCTCATTGTTCTTGTGCATACCATGTTTTCTATACATATCTTGCATATCTATTTCTTTGAAGATAATATGTTCAAAGGAAAACTATACTTATGAAAGAACAACAAGATAAGGACTTCTATCACTATGACTATAAGACAAGCTGCAAGATAAGCCGAAATCAGAATCAATCTTGAAGAAACCTATAAGAAGTAAACACAGAAACAAGTCAACAATCAAGACGAAATTGGAAAAAGATTTGTGACACTTTGCAGAAGGCAATAAGGATGCAGACGAAAGCGTGGAATTTTGTAGATGGAGGGAAACGATTATATATTACCAAAAATAGCATGCATTCATACATGAAGCAAGGATTAGGAGGGAGATAATCCTATGATCCATTGAAGACGATGAAGTATATATCCATGGTAGCATCCATGAAAAGCAGTACATGTTCAGAAGAAGTCTTCTTCGAAAATAATCCTTAAAGTATCCCTGGTTGTCCATCCACATCCATGATCCCATGATGAAAGGAAGAAGTTGGAATCTTCAGGGTAGGAATCTATAGAAAACTCCATGGACCCAAGAGCTAAAGAGAAACATGAGGAAGAACATGAAGATTTCAAGAAAGAAAGAAAATCTAGAACAACCAATCATTCTATTGAGAATCACAAGATTGCCAGCAAAGGAAATCAAGAAGAGGAACTAAAAGTTGTGATGAAGAACAGTGTATGAAAGACTTATGAATGTAAGCATTGTGAGATCTAGAACTAGAGGTTCTCCCAAATGGAGGGAGAATACTATGATGATTGCTTGTTCTAGTAAACCAGACATACCTCTACATGAGCCATTATATCGTTTGCAATATCCATGGGTTGGAATTGACATCAGATGAATGCAAAAGATGTTCTCTAGAATAATTAAACAAAGAGCGTATGTAGAGAAACCTCAAGGATTTGAGGTATACCAAAAAGAGAACCTTGTATGCAGATGAAAGAAGGTTTTGTACATACTCAAACAACTTGGTGCAAAGCTTCTCATGCACAGTAGAAGCGTGGTGAAAATCCTCTATGATAAAAGTCAGAATGGTTACTCAGAAGTCCATGATGATGGATTGCTAATCCATGACAAACCCTCATGATGAAAGAAGAAGTGCCACATGGATATTGAGATCAAGCATTACATTCTCCGCAATGAAGTCCATAAAAGAGAAAGTAGTTCTCCAATATATATCTCCACAGATGAGAAGATAAGCATACATTTTGGTAAAGCGTCTATCCAAGATGAAATAGTTTGCGTACTCAAGCTAGAGCTCGTGGAGACGACTTCCCTATTGAAAAAGGAAGATATGACTCCCAAGTTGGGAGGGAGCATTGATGTGTTATTGAATTATGGACAGTTATTTTTCAGTTCGAAAAATGGTCCAGGATGAGAAGTTCCTTTCCAGTTTAGAAAGTGGTTTGAGATTTCTGACGGACAAACATTTTCTAGTTTAGAAAATTGTCCAGATCAAGCGATCATTTTTGTAATGAAAATGGTTCGATGGATTGTTGATGTACCATAGGCAGTGATTTCCCATTGTGGTTAACATGGTGAATGGTCTAGAACAATCTCTTTTCTTGACGGTTACTCAAGAAGACTGGTCCGCCTCCCTGGACAGTCATTCTTTCGAAGCTCACAGTTGTGAGCAGTTTCGAAGAATGGTCCATTTTGGAGGTTGGTGCAGGACAATCATTTCCTTTGGAAATGGTCTGGGCAGTCATTCCCTAGGGCATATTCATTCTCTCTAGGTTGAATTTTTTTTAGTGCCAGAGGAATGGCCCATATAGGTGAATGGTCCAAGTTCAACAATCAAGGACAAACATTTCCTAGGGCAGACTCATTCTCTCTAGGTTGCACTTTGTTTAGTGCCGGAGGAATGGCCCAGGGTGGGGAATGGTACAGGCTCAGAAATTAGGACAATTATTCTTCCTTGCTTGAGAAGAATAGTCCAGATAGCTCATCATTGATGTTTTACCCTCTAAGGGAAGATGCTCTTCCAAGATCTCATAGATGTGAGTGAAAGAATGGCCCAGATGATTCAGTTTATATCATAACAATGTTTTATGTCTCTAGACAGTAGATATCAAATGGTTGATTTCAAATGATTGTTATGGAGAATGTATGTCTCTAGACAGTAGATGTATGATACTATGGTGAATAAGTTCCACTGATTGTGACTATACGTCATGGATCAAGTATATGTGTGCTACTTGGTGTGGTAGTGTACCACTGGATTGTAGTTGTGTACTACTATGGATAGACACAGTTGTGTTCTATTTCATGATATTGTTCTGATTGCCTTGAAGACTATCAACAATGTTGGAAATGATTATCAGCTAGATGGATGATCAATGGACAGATATTTCCCAGATGAAAAATGGTCTAGGACATTTTTTCTTCTAAGACATATGTCCGGATTAGATGAATGGTTCTTGTGTCACTCTATGGAGTGAGGGACTTATCCAACATCATGTCTGATTACTCAGATGGAGTATGGTTTTGAGAGATGATGCAGTTGATGACATTGATAGTGATGATGGTGCTCATGAACTAATCATAAGATAGTCTATATGACTATGTTGATGCTACCAGGTAAATGATGTGTTTGTGCTCAAGAACATTACCTTCAATACCTCCCTATATAGGAGGGAGTGTTGATATTATGGTAGTTGCGGGAGGTATTTACCTCCACGTGTAAAACTGACGAGAATAGAATATTCCGGGAAGCAAGAAGAAACCCTAATTGATTGGTTAATAACCCTAGAAGACAATTCGGCTCAAGGGAATGAATTGTATTAGGTTATTAGTCTCCAAGAGAAGAAGTCAGCTAAAGGAAATAATATAAACTAAATAATTAGTACCCAGAATGAGAAGTCGGCCTAGGCAGTATGCCAGATTTAGTATAAATACAGGAGGCCAATCTTCATTCTGGTAGACATTCTCAGAATTGCAAATCACACTTGTGCACACTGTAGTTGGGAAGTTTTGTGCGTAAGTTTGGAGGAGAGTTGTCGTTGTAGTTGCTGCAGCTAGCAGTTTTCGTTTTGGCTTGGACTATCTCTTGGTTATCGTTTGGACTATCTGATCAACTCTTTCTTGGTGCACTATCCTTGGAGAAAGGTGTGCTACCCTTTGTTTGGCCTAGGGTTTGCTTCCAGAATGATTCTCTGTCAAGGTTAAGGTGCTCGGAGGGTGGCTTCGACCTATGGTTGGGTGACAATTGTGATATTGTCTATGGTAAAACGAGCACATTCTAACACAATTCCCCTATTCTCTCTATTGGTACCAAAATGTGTCTTCACTGTCTCAGTGATCTCCTTCTTGCAGTCTTTGTTGTCCAAGTATTCTTCTGGTTGTGCGCCCAGTGTGGGAAACCTTGTAATTTTGGCGATCAACGCCACCTCAAGTTGGACTGGCCTATCCATTTAGAGAATGCCTCCTTGTACCCGAGATAGAAATTGCTTGACACACAACCCCACATTCTTACCGCACCTGAAGTGCGGTATGTCTAGGAGGTTCATGATCTCGTAGTCGTAGAGCCCTATTATCCATTGTGCGGGCTCCATGATAGGTTTTCCTAGTAGTCGAATTTCCCATGTGTCTACCAAGTAAGCTTCCTCGGCCAAGTATGGGAAATTTTTCACATCACGCACATCATGGTATGAGTACCCTAGTTTAGGCACTTTCCTGAGCATGTCCTCCATCGTTACCACTATGTTCGGAAGGTAGGGAAGTGTGATTTATGTGGTGTCTTGCACCTTTGTTTTCTGTCTAATGACGGGTTGGCCTTCTGTCGTTGTTTTTGTTGTGTCATCTTATTCCCCCTCAGATTTCGACTGGTTGGTGATATCCTCGACCAACACCTCCTTTTCTTTATGACCCTATTGTTGACCCTTCATTTCCTTGGTTTTAGCAAGTGTTTCAAGGTTAGGGTTTGTACTTCCATTTCGATTTTTGGAGCTTTGCCCCACTTCCCCTTGTGTCGCTATCGATTTTTCCTCCTCAACCCTCATCGGGATGAGTGACTCTATGTCTGAGGTTGTAACATCTTCCAGCTCGACGCAATTATTGGGCTCCGCCATCCTTTCCTTCCTCCTTTGGCCTTGTTGATTAACCCGTACATATTTCCCTAGAGTGCCAAACTTTGGCAGTGTCATGTTGTATGCGGTTTGGACAATTTATCTCTTCTTTTCACAATTACACCTAGGTCACACACTTCTATCTCGCTATGTGATCAAAAATCACTAAGTGACGAGCTAACCCATGATTTCCACACTTTATAGACCTGGTCATAAATGTTTTGGCCTTATGTTTCACTTTTTCCATGCATTTGTGCAGTGTCCAATATTTTCCTATGCGTTGTGTTTCCATTTTTTGGCATTGGTTGTTGCGTGCGACTTTCTCCACGTTACTGTCGTTCACCCAACTTCCTCCTCTTTTTGTATTTTTCTTCTTTTTCTGTTTTTGTATTCCTTTTTCTTCTTTTCTCCTTTTTATTTTATTTTTATAAGTTTTTCTCTCCTAATATTTACTATAATACACTATATACATGAATTTATGATTGTGTTGCAATTATTGAGAGTTAGTAGGTTGACTGTCCCTATATAGATTTATTCAACTACCATTCACCATTCCTTTCAGCTATGTTCCTCCCAAGTCCTTTAGCTACATAGATCCTCCATCTGTGACAGTCTATACTTCATATGGCCCTAGCCAATGCAATCTAAACTTACCAGGGTGTTGCAAAAATGTGTTGTCATAGAGAAGAACTAGGTCTCCTTCCTTAAAGTTCTTCTTCTTTATGTGTCTGTCATGCTAGTATTTTTCCCTTGCTTTCTGTACCTCTTGGTGAAATCCTACCAGAATCTTGTCTTCTTACATTTCCATTAGTTGAATTAACCTCTCTTGTACTACTCCTTGTTTTGTCATATTGGTAATTGCTGCTACGTGCGAAATGGGTACCATAAATTCTAATAGCACCATTGCTTCTTGTATTTTTCCTATCAAATTCTTACATGTGGTATTGTATGCCCATATTACTATTTTTATTTTCAAATCCCAATAATCTATGTTAGCATTGCAAATCTTTGTTAAGGAATTCTCCAAAATCTTATTGAAAGCTTCTACTATCCCATTTACCTGAGGGTGATATGGTGTACTCTTCTGGTGATAGACTTCAAACTCCTCAGTCATAGCCTTGATGGTAATATTAATAAAATGGGTTCCTTTGTCACTCATCAAAATCTTGGGAATTCCAAATCTTGTGATCACCTACTCAAATAAGAAGTGCACTGCAATCCTTGACTGATGTTTCTTCTGCCCAAATGGTTAAGTATTTTGTCATGGTAATGATGTATCTAGCTCCTGACCTTCTTGTTGGTGGATTAATAAGTTCGAAAAAATCTATTGCCCACTTGTAAAATAACTGAAGAGTTACTTGTGGTCTTAGGGGCATCTCATCCCTCCTGTTGGGTTTTCCAACTCTTTGACAGACATCACAGTTTTGGTAATATTCTTTGGCATGCTTATGATCCGTTGGCCACCATAAACCTGCATGCAATACCTTATGCACGGTAGTTTTTCCTGCATAGTTTCCTCCAACTATACCTTCATGAGCTTCTGCTAAAACCCTAGGTAATTCATGTTCCAATACACACCTCCTCAAGATGTTGCATGCACCCATATTGTCTAAATAACCTGCAATGAGTTGATAGTCTACAACTATGAATACCATATTTTTCTTCCGCACAGTACTAAATTCATGTGGCACAACTCCTGTACATAATAATTCAATGACATCATTGAAGTATTCATCAACTACCTATACTGAAAATAACTATGCATCAGGGAAGTTGTCTTCCAATTTAGTAGGTTCTTCTCCATTAGTTACCCTTGACAAGTGATCATGTCCTTCATTTAGCTTCCCTGGTTTGACTATTACCTCAAACTCAAATTCCTGGAATAATAACAACCATCTACAAATCCCCTCCCCAACACTGGCTTGTTGACTAGATATTTGAGGGTTGAATGATCTGTGAACATTTAAAAAAAATTTCCCAATAAATAATGTCTGAATTTCTGAAGTGCATATACCATGGATAGGCCTTCTCTTTCTGTGGTGTTGTAATTTTTCTCTGATTCAGACAACTTCCTACTTTCAAAATCTATAGGATGATCTAAGTCACCTACTCCTAACTGTGCCAGTATTTCTCCAAGTGTTATTGTCGATGTATCTACATGTACTTGAAMTGTGTTTTCCCAATTTGGAAACACTAATATAGGTGTTGTCACCATCTTCTCCTTTAAGGTATCCAATCCCTACTRACAATCKTCATTCCACTAAAATCCRGTGTCCTTCTTCAACAACTTTTCCATCGGTGCAATAATTTGCGCATAACACTTGATAAAATTTATGTAGTACCCTATATGTCCTAGAGTGGCTCTTAACTGGCACACTGACTTTGGTAGTGGTAAGTTCACAATTACAACAATCTTACTAGGGTCAACCAATAGACCCTATTTGCACACTATATGTCCAAACAATATCCCAAAAGGCGTGTCAAAAATGTATTTCTTGATGTTTAATGATATCTGACATTACCTGCATTTTTCCAACATTAGTCTTAGTACTTCTACATGATATTTCAAAAGACTAAAGACAATCCAATCATCTATATATACTTCTAAAAAATGATGTATAAACTCCTTAAAAGAAGCCATGACCACCCTTGAAAATATAGCTTGTGCATTCTTCAATCCAAAGGGCATGACTTTATATTGGTAGGATCCCCATTCTGTAGCAAAGGTAGTCTTATATTTTTCCTCTAGAGYTATTTTTATATGATGGTAACCTRAGAATCCATCTATGAATGAGTATGCTTCCTGGCCTCCTACATTCTCCAAGACCTCATCTTTAAAAGGGGTAGGGAAATGATCATGTAAGAAAGAATCATTTAATTTCCTCAAATATACTTAAATCTTGACCCCCCCTTGCTTCTTTTCTTGGACTACCATGGGACCGATCCATTCAAATTCCTCCACTAGTTCTATGATACCAACTTCCAACATTTGATCAATTTTTGCTTTCACTTTCTGCATATACAATGGATTAAACATGTAGGGTCTCTGTCTAACAAGTCTAACGTATGCTTTTAGGGGTATCTTCATCTCGCTTAACTCACCTGTTATGCCCTTCATCTCTGTAAAGGTTGCTAGAAACATGTCATTGTATTCACACATTAACTCTGTTATCCTTTCTAGTGTCTGCTCATCCTAGTAATCTCCAATGCTTTCCATTTTAGGATTTACTTATGTCCCAATGTTGACTTTCTTGACTTTGATTGGTGCAACAAATGCCTCTGACTCTAGAGGTGGACCTTCGACCTCTCTCTCTCCTTCAATATCTGTGATATGAATGTTGCGCAGATCATATTCATCTGGTGCTTCCTCTTCGACATGATAATATGAGAGTAACTCGTTGACTCTCTATTTTTTCTACCGTTGATATTCTGTTATAATTTAGACCTATGGTTCATAAAAAAACATCACTCTCCATATCAACTTCAGAGCTAAATCAAATTTGGGGTTCTCATGCTCAAATGAGAAGGTTATCACAAAATTCTGTTGTAATAATGTCCATTTTTCATTTCCTCCACACATATCCTAGTCTATGTACCAGTTCCCCGGGATCCCTTCCAATGTATGAATGAAGTGATGAGGCCATTACTCTATTGGTGTCATCCTCCATTGTGTTCTGCATTTCTCTAGGTGCTCAACAGGTCTTCCTCTCCCATCATACTCCTGCAATGTATTTCTCCTCTATTCTGCGCCAAATCTAATGTGCAATAACCGTTTACATTGATATCAGTCCTGAATTGTTTCTTTGTGCACACCCCACCATATTGTAGGTGTTTCCTTGAGTGAGATATCCAAGGCTAACTGCCTTTGATTTTCCAAAACTTCCTCCTCATAGTTTGTCAATAATTCCTCTAGGTCATTCAACCCATGAAAACTGGGAGGTTCCCTTATCTCTGTACCAACCCACCTTACTGCACAGTCTATTCTTGCGCACCTCCTTGTGGAGACTCCATGTAGTCTCTGCTACGAATTCTCCAGACCTGTGTCTAAGTCCGAAGCACACAATTTAATGCTTCTCCAGCTAAGTACCCCATCTACATTTGGGTTTACATAATCTTCTTCTCGTGCAGTGGTTCTGTATAACTAATTTATTTCTTCCAAATCCAAACACATCACCTCTACAAACCTTTCTCCTTATGAAGGATCCAACTGTGCAATAAATCTATATTAACCTAAATCAAAATCCATTTTCCTTATCTTCAGGTTGATTACAACATGGTTATCAAATTCCCAATCCAATCCAATTAATTTTAGGTAAGGTGTTGTGCCATCTACTATCTCTATCACTTCAAAATCTTCCACAATGCACACTCCATCCAAATCTATTTTCACACCTTTAAGTCTTCCAATTGGTAGCACTTTGTGTTGATTTTCTAGTTTCAACTGGACAGGTGAATAGCCTAATGTGGGTTCCCCCATACAATACATTTATTCTTAGGAAATATGTTTACTTCAGAGCCTAAATAAAGTATGATATCTCCCATGTTGAAATCCCCAATGCTAGCATTTATCCTAAATTCCCTGCTTGTTATTCTTCTTGTATGGATATGATTGACTGTTTTCTTCTCTAACTTCCCTTCTACTTCTGTTTTGCATCTTTCTAGAAGATTCTACAAGACTTTAATGGACGGTGAATCATTCAATAAATTAACACAGGATTGCAGAAAAGTCTTTATGGTACTTACTTGCTCTAAAGGTTGTCCTTTACTAGTGTGATCCATTGAGGATGGAATATCGTACATTGGTGGGTCCCGAGTTCATTGCGCAACTGACGTAGATGCAATGATCTCCTTGAAAATATCTTGTATGGCCTCCTTAAACGCTTCTTTTTCTTTCTGCGTGTCAAACTGCTTATGTGGCTTAGTGTTCTTTTTGACCCACTGGTGTTGAGCTAGATCATGTTTTGTTGCACCAACTCCTATCTTGGATCCTCCTCGAGTAACTATATTTATGTTTTTCCCATCATCCCTAGCTTCTGCAAAAATCCATTGGACATTCTGGTTGTTCTGGTTCCTTTTTCCCTGAATCATTCCCAAGAGTGTTGGGAAATCTTCTGTGTCATGGTCTGTTGCGCGAAAATACATACATGTCGCAGGTGGAAGTGGAAAATCCCTTGCATAATATCCTATTTGTTGGCAGTTGAGTCATACTATTGGCCCTCTTCCTCATCCAAATCCTCCTCTTCCTTGACCTCCACCTCTGAATACACCTCTATCTCCTCATGGTGCATTGTATTGGGGTACTTGGTTATACTGCACAAGGTTATACTGTGGTTTTGCATTGTTGTACTATGGCTGCATGGGTTTGAATGGTGGTGGAACATTGTTGAATTGTGGTGAAAATTTCCCTATCATCATCTCTGCTTGCACCATGTAAGAGTTTTAAGTTATTTCTCTCATCAATTATAGTGTTCTACAGTCCTTATCATCATGACCCACTGATTTGCAGAAATTGCAATATGAAATTTTTGGTATTGTCTTATACTTATGCATCATTGGAAAATGATATGGATCATTTCCATGTGTCTTACAAATCTCACACCATGGTCCTCCTATTGAAAATGGGTTTTGCACCCCTGCTTCCAAGTACTGCGCAAAAGTTGTACACTCATTCTTATGATGTCCTTTTGTCTTGCATAATGTACACCAAATAACTTCTCTTTTCTCTTTTCCCTTATTTTAGTTCAGTTGAAATGCCATATTCTTCATATCCTCCTTCAACTCCTCTATTACTGGATATGTCAGTTGATACTTGTTTTCTTCTAGTTGTAGGGCTGCTTGTAGAGCTCTGCCTGATTTTGGAACTTCTATTGTCTCAAAGGATACTTCAAGTGTGGTAACCGTGAGTTCACAAATAACTGTCTATGTTTCATGTCCATAATTGAATACTTCAACTTACCTTTCAAATGTTTGAACCTTTGATCAATCTCCCAAACAGACTCACTTGGTTTCTTCTTCATTTCAATCATTTCATTCATGTACTGGTCTTCTGAGATTGGATTCTGAAACTCGATTACTAGTATCTTTTTCACATTTGCGACAATCTTTGGTGCTCCTTGTGGACTGTTTACATCAAGACTCATGTACCAGTCCATCACGCAGTCTCTTAGTGTGATAGCTAACTGTGAAAGTTTTGTATCCTCATCTGTGATCTTCTTTGATTCCTATATCTTTCCATAGATGAATAAATTCTTTACAGGATCTTCTGATACCTCTCCCTGAAACTATGGTAATCTGATCATGGGATCTTGTCCTTCCATTTTGAACTGTGTTGAAATACAACCTCTACGCGATGTAGATAGTTGATTGTTACTTCCTAAAATTTCTCCCCTACTTGGTTGTCCTTGATCGGACCCATGTCCCGTTGCTCCTCTTCCACTAAAATCTGGTTGTCCAAATGTTGGTGTTCTTTCAGGTGTATTAGTCACACATGGGGTTGCAGGTTCCACATTGACAATGATCTGGACTGGAGTTTTTCCTTCTATTCATAACCCTAGACCTCTTTTTTTCCTTTCGTATGTTTTGCACATGATTTCCTCAATCTACTCCACAACCCAGATATCCTCTACCTCTTCTTCATCGCTTTCCAAGTGCTCTCTGTCGACTATGGACCTCTTCTTGTTATTCATCTTATATTTGTAAGGTATTTCACTATGCGTCTTTCCAACTTTTTCCATTATCTTATTTATCTGGTCCTCTTCCATCATGACTTGGTCCATGGCCTCCTTCTTATTACCCTTATCCATATCCCTGTCCATCTCTCAAACTCATGCCAGTTCTTCCCCCCTTCCCCCATGCGCACATGGAAGTTTATCTATATGATTCCATAGTCATCACACCTTTGTGTTCGACAACAAAGGTATTCCAATATAGTACTAACACTTTCAATAACCACTCACACAACCAAATCAAATATCAATACAATGATGTTTTGACGTGTTAAAACACCTACGAGGAAATATCCATGGCCCCAACCAACACAACCACTTGGAGAAGTTTATTAATGCAAAATAAAAAGATTACAAAGAGATTTTACAAGATATTTTCTCACAATCGATCATCGAAAAATGACCCTCCATGCTCTTTAAATAGAGATAATGGACCAATTGGGTGTTAATCCATAGATCAATGTCTGTTAAGATCAAGGAGAATATGAACCGTCATATCACTCTATGTTGAAAACATATCATGACTGCTAGATTTCCTAACTTCAAATGCATACTAAAGAAACACACTAAGAAACCCACCTTTACCTAACGACTCATTAGACCAAGTAGATCTTAACTAACTCCTAAGTGTTTAAATATCCTAACATTCCCCCTTAAGAACAACTTGGGATAGGATTGAAGGATTTGCAATAGTGACGCAATAGGAGAAGGAAGGAGGCATTAGATCCTATCCCCCCTTGATGACAACTTCATGAACTCCTAATATAGATCGAAGTTTGGAAAACTTTGCTTATGTAAGAGACTTTGTGAAAATGTATGCAACTTGATCTTTTGTAGGGAAAAATAACACTTTAATAACTTGATCATGAATGAACTTTTTGATGAAGTGCATGTGTAGCTCAATGTGTTTGACGTGCTGATGTTGAACTAGGTATTTGGTGAGCTTGATGGCACTCTGATTGTTTCACCAAAGGTTGGTCAGATGCTACTATTGGAATCCAAACTCTGAAAGGATATGTCGAAGGCATAAGGATTCTTGACTTGCATTTACCGCTACTCGATATTCTACTTCTGCTGAAGAAAGTGAAATATCATGTTGTTTCTTACAAGCCCAAGTGGCAGGTCCTGAAACAAGGCTGAAAAAATAATCTATAGAAGACATTCGATCATCAGGGTCCGACCTAATCTAAATCAATGAAACCAACCAATAAAGGATTATCCCCTGAACTGTAATGTATCCTAAACTGAATTGTACCACAGTCTACAGACATAGAAAATTATCCTTTTAGTTTCTTTCCAATGGATTCCATGGGGTTTTGCATATACCAGGAAACAAGACCAACAACAAAGGAAAGATCAGGACGAGTATGAGTCAAGTATAAGAGGCTACCAACTAATTGGCGGTACAAGGTGGCATCAACTTTGGGAGAAGTACATGTGGCAACAAGCTTGACTCCAGACTGGAAGGGAGAAGGGGTTGGTTTATAATGTTCCATGTGAAAGCTACAAACAATATCACAAGCATACTTAGACTGGGAAAGAAAAATTCCTTCATTGGTTTGCAAAACTTGGAGGCCAAGGAAATAGTGAAAAAAGCCTAAGTCTGTCATTTCAAATTTCTTCTTAAGACTGGTTTTCACATGGTTTAAAAGTTTCGAGTCCTATCAGTAAGGATAAGGTCATCAACATAAAGGAAAAGGATTATGATATGGATTCCGACTTTCTTGGTATATACATTAGGATCATAATGGAATCTAGAGAATCCAGTGTCAATAACAAAGTTGTCCATTTTGGCACACCAAGCTCGGGGAGCTTGCTTAAGACCATAAAGAGATTTCTTAAGGCGACAAACAAGGCTAGAGTCATTTTGAACATAGCCAGGAGGTTGTTCCATGTATATTTAGTCTTACAAATCCCCATGCAAGAAGGTGGATTTAAAATCCATCTGATGGACTTCCCATTTATCTAAGGCAACAAGGGAAATAACAAAGAGGATGTAATTCATTTTTGCTACAAGGGGAAAAGGTTTTATTATAGTCAATTCCTTCAACTTGGGAAAATCCTTTGGCAACTAACCGAGCCTTGTGTCTTTCAACACTTCCATCTGAAGCATACTTAGTTCTATGGACCCATTTTTACATATGACAATTTTTCTTCCTTTTGGAAGAGGTACAAGATCCCAAGTATCGTTTGGTATTAAGAGGTACAAGATCCCAAGTATCCCAATCTGTATGACCTGAAGCTTCTGCAAATGTCTCTGGATCACGAGTCTCTGAAACTTGAGCCAAAAGAGAAGAGGCTCATTGGAACTATGAACGCGTCTGACGCTAATCTGAAGGATCACTGACAATACCAGCAACTGCTTCTCTTGTTGAATGGACCCATATAGGAAGCGATAGAGCTAGTGTTGGTTCATGTTCAAAGGACTCATCTGGAGGAAGGTGAGCAGGTGGAGGTGGATTTTCATCCTCATTATCATCATTTGAAGAAGAAACCAAAATAGGAAAAAAATAAGGCACATATGTCAAATATGGCTCGTAGGCCAAATAAGGCACACTCGTCAAATTAGGCCCGCAGGCCAAGATATTTTCATCAAATTTAACATATCTTTTAATAATGATTTAATTACAATGTGGTTGAAGAAGTCTATAATATGGTTGAGAATGACTCTCATCATCTCCTTGATCGAAGGATCTCATTCATTCTTAGATTCCCTCCCATCGGAGTTCACCGGTTTGAGTGACTCAAACCACTCCGATAAGCCCACTTTGATGGCACACCCTTCGTCGAATCTGATGGTCCTCGGAGTCGAGAAAACAACTACTCCATTCACATCACAATATTTACATGTTTGGTGGTTAAAATTTGCCTCCTTATTCTCACACTAAGTGAACATGTGGGACCCATGTAGATCTACAACTGAGATTACATCTCGCCTACTCACCCATTTACAACCCAAATCTCCTCTTAGAGTTCTTCCCATCAGATTCCCCTAGAAACCCCACACTCAAAAATATCGATGGCAGTACCCTCCAATAAACGATGGATATTTGTCCACCCTTAGATCCAATAGTCGATAATTAAGGGTGACCATCCAAAGGCCTGATCCCGACAGGGGCCCATCCTCTATCCTTTGACAAATCAAGTATTGAAACATGTCGTCCTCCGGTACATGCTAGCTACCACGCTAGAATGACACATCATTCCAACATCATTCTCCCTTTTAGCCTCTCTTAAGTGGGACCCACAATGATCTATGACTTACCTTTTCTCTCATAACTCCTCCTTATTGGAGTGTCCCCGTTTTGACTTCATTGACTACTCTGAGTCAGCCACTCCAATCACACATTCTACGATAGATAAAATGGTCCTCACAAGATCTGATGGTTGTGATCCCACAACACCCTTGGTGAGATATATAGTCCTCAGAATCCCTGTTGTTAGAATCCCTCTTATAATCTCCTTTCCAAAGCTCTGACTGATATTCCACTAATAAACTATCAACTGGATCCAATGATCCAAAATCCACCATAGCCATGTTTCGACGGAATCAACGTGCCCAATTGAATTGGAACCTCCCTTGTCTGAGTCTTGTTACAATCTATCCCTTGATCGTTTTGATGAGTACCCCATCCGATCAATAGTCTAGATTTTCTCGCCACACCAATCCAATGACTGTAAATCATCCTAGTTGAACTCATGTTCTCCTTAAGGAAAATAGTATGATCTTTGACTTAACCATTTTGAGATCTCTTTAGGCTTATCACAGGGTTTTTATGAGGCCTTCTTGATTCTGTATTTCACTCTTAAGCCAACTAAGACATCCATACCTCATATCTTGGCTAAGGATATTACATATTGTAAGCCTTCCATTTCAATGGATAAGGGAAACATAGGGGTTTCAATAGTTAAGGTGCATTCTTATACTTAGTAGTATAGTGACCTTTCATAGGAAACCCATTACAAAAACCTACTACTATTAACACGGGAACAATAATACACAACCATTCATTCTCAGTACAGATTTTGGTTCAATTATCATGAAATTACATCCATCAACCAATACAGGGTATTTTACCCTCCAGAACCAATCATAGTGTTCATATGGTTAGATGTACAAGACTTGTACAACTCACATAATTTCCATATTTAATCAAGAACAAGGATTTGCATATAAAATGAGCAATCAACCCAATAACAAGCATGCAAACTCAGGAATGCACTACAAGAATTCAATCATTCACTCACATTCATTACATGAACAATAAAGATTTTATCCTTATTGTTAATATGCAAAGGACACAACCACAATAATACGTATATTTTCAACGAAAATATTAACTAGCTAACTGACTGTGGGTGTACCCCTTTCCACCCAAACGTAGGCTCTGCTTTATCAGTAACTTCAACAACAAGCCACCCCTGTGCCAAACAATGATATTGCCAGGGAAATATTTCTCGGGTTCTTAGGGTAATTTTGTTTGGTATGTGAAGGTTACTCTCCTTCACACCACTCCTGCATTCTTCCTTCTCAGACCAAAAACTATGATCTCATCTATCCCTCCCCTTTGCATGCACTCGTGTGTTCTCTTCTACCTCTCATGTCTACTTTTGAGACACCCCCCTTATTCGTTTGTCCCCCACACATAATCCTATTGGGAAGGTTCTTGGCTTGTCCCTTCGTTTTCATTTGAATGAAGGAACTCAAGTCAACCAGGAAACGAGGTGATGGTACTCTCCGGTAACTTTGGCTGACAATTTTTGTTGTTCTGACTAGATCTCCCATACCTAGATTCATTTGGGGTGGTTGGTTTTTCAACTACCATCCCTCTTCTCATTAACTTATTTTTCCTTGAAATTAGGATAAAAGGGAAATAAATTATTATTTCCAAATCAAATATTTCAGCAAGGAGGATTGGATCATCTTAGCATGATGATCCCCCTCTCTAGTTTTCCTCACTCTTTCCTCTATTAGTATCATGGCCAATACTTTTAAGGCTTCACCCATCAGTCAACTAGTTGGCATTTCAATCAAACAAAATACAATTACAATATTTATATGCCATTATTTGGAAACCATTAACATGATTAATTACATATTGGGAAGAACAAGGATCTTACACCATCGTAATATGGAGTTGTTCAACACTTTCCTTCATTAAAATTAGTTTGTTCCTCGAGGAAATCCACCATATAAAGCTAACATTTTCGCTAATTGGGACGAAGAATTGTTTTACACATCATCATTAGTTCAAGGAAGAGATGACGATAATTAGGTTGAACCATATATGTTGTCAATACTATATGGGATTCACACTAGGGAACCATGTTTCATGTTCAAGTAATATCCTTACCTTGCATATGCAATCCACCAACAAATTTTTGAATTTAATCAATGATGTTGCTTTATGTTTTATTCATACTTCGTGTATTTGATGCTTCACCATCAAGTTAATAATTTTTAGGATTTGGAACTTAAGAAGGAGGATTCTTCATGGAACATTGATCTAATAATTGAATGTACATCTTTTTTAAGGAAAATAAGACAAGTATGAAAGACTTCATTTATAAAATGTACATCCTTTTTGATGTAAAATAAGACAAGTATGAAAGACTTCATAAGGAAAATTTCTCACATTATTATGCAAAATTATCCTCCATGCATAAAGAAGGAAAGAACATCTTACAATTTGGTTTAGGTATCATGATAGGTGATTAATTTATATTTTAGGATTACACAAGAATAAGGGTTTATGGTTCTAAAATTAACCCCTATAAACTTCCCAAGGTATTGACATCAAGAATATTTGTATTGGTATATGTTAGGAAAATGGACCAGGTTGATAACAATATTTTCCATGGTGAAAAGAAGAAGGAATATTAAATTCCCTCCACTTTTTCTTTTTTCAAATGAGAACACTTTAGTAAGGTTGGGAAAATTACAAATATTGTCTACTTATAACTTTGAGAAAAATGTTGAGTGTTATGAGCCTCCTAATGTCAGAATGTCGTCAATGATGAGAGGGATGAGTATAGATGGGGAAATTTGTTCATATACCAAAACCTAAGTTGGATATTATGACTAATAATAATAAATGGGGGAAGTACAACAAGCCAAATCAATACAAAATGTTATTCAAAATTTGATTGAACAAGACAAAGAGGAGCATGAGCCTACTAATTAAGTAAACATGTATAGGAAAGTTGGTGATCCTACACCAAGTTTAGGGAAGGTCCAACTCAAAGTGCTATTATCTAAAATAAAACATTTAGGTAGGGATGAATGAGACATAAAATATCATATCATGGTGGTTAATGCAAAAGTATTATGATAAGACCTAAGAGGATTTCGATGAGTTTGTTGAAGATGGTAAATTTTAAAAAATGTGCATTGAAGAACATAGGAGAGCAAATATAGGAAATAAATAATGATTATAGAAATGATTATTATAGAGGTGAAGGCGAAGAGGAGAATGTTACAAGTAGAGGTTTAGGTGCATGATATAATCATTGAGAAATTTGATTGAGAAGGAACAATTTTTCATAAAAGGTTTTTCCATATTCGAGAGGATGGGATACAAAGTAGAGGTATAGGGAAGGATGGAAAGGAGTTTGGATATTTCGAGATCAACCAAAGTTTTTTCTAATATAAGGTTTTGTTTTGATAATTTGTGGGATTTGTTAGAAGAAATTTGATGGGAAACTTCTATTTATTCCTCATAACAAACTTCAAATCAATAGTCCTAGGAGAAAGCTTGGAAACAACCAAGTTCCACTCCCAATCCTCTACCCCAAACTTCATTAGGTTCTTTCCAAGGATTATTGGATGTAGGTGGAGGTGCCAAAAACTTTATAGAGATGATGATGATAAGGATAATAAATGTTTGATGGTGAACCTAAAAAGAGAAAAATAAAGAATTGAGAGAAAAGTTATAATCCAAGAAAGCTAAGAGGGATGAAGAAGAAAAACTATAGGATGATGTATTTCACACTCAAATACCTCCTATTCCTCCTAACACTTCTCTTCTCATGTTTCCTTGTATTATCCCTATGGTGAATTTTGAACTAACTACATATTCTAGTTCATTTACTTTGGTCATGTCTCAATTATTTTCTTCCTCTTTAAAATTTTTTCCTCTATGATAAGTTGTAAAAAAAAACTACACTCTATTCATTTTTAATTTTTTAACTCTTTATTTCTATTGCAAACACTTTCTTCATATGATTCCTTCAACATTTTCTCCTTCGAGTAGTCCATTTACTCCCATTAATCCTACTCACTCTTTTACCTCTATGAGAATACCTTTAACCCTTGTTTTCTACTTTAGTTTTTTTACAACAATGGAAAGATAACAATTACTTTATTTTTTATGTCGAAAAGAAAGTGGAAAGAGGTGGAGAGGGAAAAATCAACTTGTATTTTTTTCATCAAATCCTTGTCAACAAAGGGTTTTATCACTCATGGATACTGCCAATGGGAAGTTATACTTAGAACTTTGGAACCTAAGATTGGTAAACCATAAAAGCAAGTGTTTCCTCATGAATATATTACATTGTTGTGTCCATTAATATGAGTCAAGTTCATCTAAATATTGGATTACGTTGTATAAGAATACCATTAAGGGTGTGTTCCTAGCTACTACAATAACGCTAATGAATTTTCTAAGAAACATAAACAAATTATAATTTATAGCATGATTTGAGTTTTATGAAATACAAAGTTAAGGCATATGAAAATAAGATAAAATATCCCTAGTCCAAGTTCTATTAAAAGGAAAAGATCTAAAAAAGGTTATTGAGATAGAAGTTTCCATTGCTACAAAAGAGTTTATAATTTCTAAAATGAATCTCTTTTGTTAAAGTAGAATTCCTTGGAGAGGCAAGTGGAATCGTTGTAGAAAGATTTGCAATTCTTATAGTTTGCATCTTCAAACAAATATAGCCAAAATAGCTATCTGGAAATTAGTTTACAAGAAAGGAATGTTGAATGTGATTGTTTGACAAAAGAAAAGGTAATAAGCATAAAGGTTGAGGAAAAAGATAGAAAGTGGCTTTGTAAAAAGTAGGTTTTTAAGCTCAAGGCTAAAGCTCAAATGGTGAAACATGTAACTATTGGGAAGCAAAAAAAATTATAGAAGTGCACAAAAAGGGTTAAATAATATTGATATACCTATTGGTGACAACTAGGATCATTTGTTAAAACTTTCATCCAATCATCATCTAATTGAGTCATTCTCCAAAAAAACAATAGTGGATGAATAGTTAAACAAATATCAGTTGAACTTGTTGTTGCATGGAGGAAAATATAAAAGACTTTGCATGTAAGTAGCCAATGATATGAATATTATAAAATGAAGTTCCTATGAATTTTTGAAGAGGAGTGATCCAGATTTTATGAGAAAAACAAAATGAATACAGATTATTAAAATATTCTTAACACAAAATAACAAAGGTACAGTAAAACCGGTTTTCTATTCAATAAGGAAATAAGTTGAAACTTTAAAATGTAGTGGAAAACAAGCTTACTGGAATGGTGGTGACTTATCTCTGAGAAGAGATGTGAAGGTTGCGCTCATTTGCAAGAAGATGGTTACAATGAGGCTCTGAAGGCCTTTTATAATAAACAGGAATGTCAAAAACCCTAGACATCCAAAAACCTAACCTTAGGAGATGAAGCGCCAAAAGTCATGTGGGCCTCGTTTGGGTAAGTTAGTACATCAACTTCCTGGGGTCGTAACTTTTGCATACGATCTTCGTTTTAGGCGCACAATAGCCCGTTGGAAAGGTCTAACCGAGAAGAAAAATTTTCAACTGGTCTAGGGAAGTGACTTTGGTAGTCCCCTGCACCCCAAATCCCCAAAAAACATCATTTAGGGCCTCAAAACGACCCCAGAATTTTGGAACCCGAAAAACTGCCAAGGTGGAAAACTATTTTTCGAGCCAGTGGAATAGGTGGGTGGCCATCGATATCCACCTGGATCAATCCTCCCTCCTTAGGAAGAAATGGTATCCATTGCGTTGAGTTCCCCCATCAAATGAGGAAATTTCTACTGAATTTGGCCCCGGGTGAGCCACTTGCCTTGGTGCAGGAGATGCCCTGCTTTGACGACTCGATAAAGTTGGATCCTTTATTGTTGAGTTCCCTTGATCTGTGTTTCCACAATCTGACCACTGGATTTATGTTGCATGCAGTCGGGGTTGATCTCTGTTGGTGTCAACTTCTCTGCTATCTCTGAGGTGTCCAATAATGGTGGGAAATATGGCCGAAGGAGAGCCACGTTGAAGAATGGATGCAGATCAAGGAAGGGGGGAATGTTGAGCTAAAAATCATTGTCACCCATAGCCTTGGTGATGGTGAACGACCCATAACGGAGTGGGCGAAGCTTTTGATGGGGCCCTGTAAGGCTTTCTTTCTGCAAATGCAACCAAACTTTGTCTCCCACCTGAAACTTATGTGGCACCCGATGTTGATCATGGCACTGCTTGTACTTGGAATTAGACTTTTGTAGAATATCTTGAACCTATTGGTGGATTTGTTAGATACACTCAATGAACCGGGTGGCTTTGTCAGCTTTTGGTGGAGAAGGGGACAAGTCGGTCGAAGTGGTCGCTAGGGGTAGTGCAACATCCATGGGTCCCAATGGTTGGAATCCCAACCCCACCTGAAAGGGGTTGTGGCCAATTGAGCTATTTAGGGATCGGTTGTAGCTATGTTGGACATAGGGAATACTCTCATCCCATGTGCGGGGATGTTTTGAATTGTACATGCACATGATATGTATGACCATCAGATTGACGACCTCAGTTTGGCCATCTGTCTGGGGGTGGAAGGCAATGGATTTGGTGAGATTGGTAGCTAGTAGTGACCAGAGGCTCGACCAGAATGAGATGAGGAACCGACTGTCATGGTCTAAGATAATGGTTTGTGGGATCCCAAAATGTACCCATACTTGTTCAAAGAAGATCTTGGAAATGGATTCTGTTGTGATGTTCTTCTTGCAGGCGGATGGAATCACCATCTTGGAAAAGCGATCAACAACCACAAAAACATAGTCATTTCCCCTCTTGGTGGACATGAGGCCCGATATGTAGTCCATTGACATGGATTTCCACAACCTGTTAGGAGTAGGCATAGGGGTGTACATGCCCTGTTTCTTAGTGGTCATTTTGGCAATAGTGTAGGCGGTGCAGGACCTGATATACTTGCTGACATCTTGTTGAAGTTTCAACCAGTAGAAATGTTTCTGCATCACTGCCACTATCTTTTCGATGCCAAAGTGTCCTTCCACCCGATTGTAGTGAGCTTCCCAAATCATCTTTGTGTGCTCACTTGATGGAACGCATAGATGGCCCAAACGACACAACAACTCATCCTAAAGATGGAAATTAGCGACCATTGAGTTGGCACCCAAAATTTGGTAGGTGGTGGAGAAGTCAGGGTCTATCTTGTAGAGGTGGGGCCATCCAGAGGTCTCATGGCCGCAAGAGTTTAGCACCATGGTGAGTGTCGCAATTGGAGGTCGGTTGAGGCAGTCAACAACTCGGTTGGTACTTCCGATTTTATACTTGATGTTGAGGTGGAACTGTTGTAAGTATGTTGACCACTTCTGATGGCAGTCATTCTACAATTTTCCTTGGGTCTGCATGAACTGTAGTTTCTTGTGATCAGTGTGGATGACTGTCTCCTTCTAAAGAATTTAATGTCTCCACAATGGAGTACATTTATTTTTCATAAGTAGGGTACTTATAGACAACATATGATAGTGTCTCACTATGATATTCCACAGGGTGGTCATGTTGAGTGAGAACGATGCCCACAACATAGTCTAAATCATCTATCTCGATCTCAAAGGGATGTTGCAGGTCCCGTAATGAAAGTACCGAGGATGAGAAAAAATGCTTCTTCAAGTCATTGAAATCTTGTTGTTGGGACATACCCCACACAAATGCTTCCTTACCACCACCCTTGGTTACTTGGTTGAGGGCCCATGCGATATGAGAGAATCCCATCACGAACCTGCGATAGAAATTGGTGAGGCCCAAGAATCTCCGAAGTTTAGTGAGTGTGGTTGGGGCTAGCCAATCACGTATGACCTAGATCTTCGCTGGATCCACATGCACACCATGTTGATCAATGGAGTATCCTAAGTAATGGACCCTATCCATGCTGAAGGAGCATTTTTCCAAGTTTTCATATAGTTTGTGCTACCACAGGGTGTGCAAAACTTGCTGAATATGTTGCAAGTATTCCTCCCAAGTCTTGTTGTAGATGAGGATGTCATCTACATACACCACTACAAAAGTATTGGTGAAAGGTGGTAGAATATCTTCCATCATCTTCATGAAAGTGGCTAGAGAATTTGTCAAACCAAAGGACACGACCAACCATTCAAAAAGACCTTATTTTGACTTGAAGGCAACCTTCCATACATCTGTCTTCTCTATTGGGACCTGGTGGTAGCCAGATTTCAGATCAATCTTATTGAAGTATTTGGCCCCTGTGAGCTAATCAAGGAGGTCGTCGATTTAGGAATCGAGTACCGGTTTCAGACTGTGATTTTATTCAGGGCTTGATAATCAATGCAGAGTTTCCAGGTCCTGTCTTTCTTATGCACCAACACAATTGGGCTCCCACAAGGCGATGAGCTAGGATGGATGTGCCCCTTATGGATCAGTTCTTGGATCCACCTCTTGATCTCCTCGTTTTCTAATAGAGAGCAACAATATATTGGCCCATTAGGTAGCGGTGCACCTGGGGTCATATCCATGGGATGCTTGACCTCGTAGTGCAGAGGTACCCTGGTAGGAGAGGAGAATATATCTGAGTATTATTCCACGACCTTATCCGCTTGCTTATGTTGTGTGGAGAGATCGATCGTGGAGGCCCTGGATGTGGTTGTGATCTTTCACTCACTCTGAGAGCGAATCACGAAGAAGACAAATTTCCCGGTCTGAGAGATGACGCTCCTGCATTTCTTGGAAGAGATCAAAGAAATAACACTAGGAGGGACTGCCTTAGGTATCCTGTACAATTTCCTGTTCAAAGTAATAATAACACTATGAGGCCTAGACTCATATACAACATGACGTTTCCATAAATAAAGTTGGCCCAAAAGAACATTACAAACTTCGAGAGGAGTAACATCACACAATACCTTGTCTTTGAAGGGCTTGATGTCGTACGACAATCGACACTGTTGGATAACGTGGATATCGCTTCCTTGGCGGAGCCATCCAATGCTGTAGGGTTGTGGGTGCGACGTTGTTGGCAGAGCCAACTGCTTGACGACCTCTGCTGAGATGAAGTTTTTCTAGCTACCTCTATCAACGATGAAGTACAACGGGGTGCCTTTTACCCACATTTATGAATGGAAGGACACTCTCCTTCTTCTGGCTCGTCTGGTTCACCGGGCTGGAGATTGGTGGTAGCAATGGTGGCACTGGGTTTCGCATCAATGATCTGTCTTCCCCTTTTTGGTTCTGACTCAGAGTCAGAACCTGAATCTGATTCAGAGCCTTTCACTTCGACCACCAGTGGCTGCTTTGAGCGGCAATCAGTAGTGTTATGCCAAGGGCTCTTATGGAATCACACCCCTTCCCGATATCTTTATTTGTCTTTCTGGTGTCCTTCTTTTCTTGTGGCTTGGACTGGTTGTCTTGATACTATCCATCTTTTCTCTGTCCTTTGTTCTATGGGTTGGGGCTTCCCTTTCCTGGCTTTTGTTGTGAGGGGTTCCCATGCCCAAATTGTTGCGTCTTTTGTTTGAGCTTCTGTTCGATTTTGATGGCATATCGGTAGGTCATGCCCAAGGACAAGATGTCCAGAAATTGCATTTCAGTCTGGATGTATCTATGCAGAGCACCGTGATACTTGAGCACCATATGTCGCTCTGAATCTTTGATACCCAGCTTGCTACACAAGGTATGGAAGATATTTGTGAACTCTGGAACTACTTGGTCTCTTTCTTGGTGCAGTGTGGTCCATTTGGTATACAAGTCGTCATAACTTCCGACAGGGTAGTATTGTTCCTTAATAGAATCCCTAAAGGATTCCCAAGTGGTCATGATTGTAAATAATGAGGGTTCCTCTGTTTCCTTTTTCTCACAGAAATTTTTCCACCAATCTTTGACACGGGGAACGACTTTGAGGAGTGCAAAAGTAATATTTACACTATTCAAAAAGTTATGGACAAAAAAATACCCTTCTAGTAGATTCAACCACTTGTCTACAACATCTGCGTCTATCTGACCTTCAAATATAGGAATATCGAAGTTGATTTGTACCTTGAAGGGGGTGGTGCCTCCGCTCGAGGAAGATGCATCGCCTGTTGGTAGCCGCCGAAGGATTTGCGCGAAAGTATCCATCATCTCATTCCTCTGTTGTGTCAGGGCTTCCTCAAGAAACATTTTGAAAGGATCTCGTGTCCTGTCATCTTTCTTTTCTCCTGCCATGAGAGTCTTTTGGGCGTGTGAGAGTTTTTGTCCTCAAGAGAAACAAGCTCGAGACCCAATTCTTTGTACTCTGACCTTGTTGGGGACATGCATTAAGACGACAGGGAGCAGATTGCTCTGATACCACTGATCCATATTTGATGAGCAGAACGAAATGAATACAAACTATTAAAATATTCTTAACACAAAATAACAGAGATACATTAAAATTGGTTTTCTATTCAATAAGGAAATAAGATGAAACTGTAAAATGCAGTAGAAAACAAGCTTGTTGGAATGGTGGCGGCTTATCTTTGAGAAGAGACGTGACGGTTGCGCTCATTCGCAAGAAGATGGTTACAATGAGGCTTTGAAGGCCTTTTACAATAAACAGGAATGTCAAAAACCCTAGACATCCAAAAACCTAACACTAGGAGATGAAGCGCCAAAAGTCATGTGGGCCCCGTTTGGGTAAGTTAGTACATCAACTTCCCGAGGTCGTAACTTTTGCATACGATCTTCGTTTTATGCGCACAATAGCCCGTTGGAAAGGGCTAATTGAGAAGAACAATTTTTGACTGGCCTAAAGAAGTGCCTTTGATGGCACCCTGGGCCCCAAATCCCCAAAAAACATCGTTTAGGGCCTCAAAATGACCCCGAAAGTTTGGAACCCGAAAAACTGTCGAAAAATTGCCAAGGTGGAAAGTTGTTTTTCGAGCTAGTGGAATAGGTGGGTGGCCACCAATATCCACTTGGATCAAGGAGGAAATGTCATCTGCAATTTTGGCTTTCAAATCGATATTAATATGTTGAAACATTGGATTGACCACTCTATTACATGATTTGTTTTTTTTAAGATTTGGTTGTGTATTAACTCTTTTCTTTTAAGAGAATAAAAATTAAGAATTATGGTAGCTCCTCTTTGATCCATTTTCCACAATTATATGGTGTATCATCCATAAAGATCTTATTTTAATCAAGACTTTGGTTTATCCACTCCGATTCAATTAAGTTTTGAATATATTCATGATATATTTTAAGGATGATGGTTTATTTTCTTAATGGCATACATGTGAATTAATTAGATTAATATTCTATTCCCATTAAATTTTATTTTCTAATTTTATGGATGATAAAAAAAAAATTCACTTTCTTTGAAATTAGTAAATTTACAAAGTTTTTTTTCTTTACTTCTACATTCATACAATCAAATAGTACGCCATGTAGGATGGGATAAAAGTGTCCAATGGTTCTGATTATGATGAGTTCATAAAAGCATCATCTATATTTTTCACTAATCTTTTAAAACATGTGATAAACAAATCCGTGATGATTATCTTTAAGATATATAGATTTAAAGAATATATGACTTAATTAAGGGTTGACCCGCTTTGACCTAATATTTCCTCAAGGTCTAGAGTGGAGAGGTTTAAACCTCTAGTGGATACTTCAAACCTTTATTTCTAGCAATAGGGACATTTTGGGTAACAACACTATTGATGGACCTAGTTTTGGCATGATTATATCACCTTTTTTCTTTTATTTTCACACTCTACGCATTTTCTATATCTTTTAACCTTTTTTTTTAATAAATTATTCAGGTAAATCTTTCCCTATTTTTATTGGCAAATTAGTGAATTCTATAATACATTTGGTAGAAAAGATTTTTTTTATGCCTAACTTGGAGATAAAGATGTTACAAATTGGATTCATGCTACTAAAGGAAAAGGAATGATGTCCTGCGAACAAGTCTCATTTTATATGGAACCCACTTGCTACAAATTCAATCCTAAGCAACATGACGAAGAGGGATTTCTCTTGCTATTGAACTCATTTGCTGCAGATCCACATGTATAATGTATCGTTACAACTGATGTTGCTGCAACTCCCAATATTCATAATCAAATTCTAAGAATCTAAGATGGAGAACATACCATTTGTCATTGAATATCGATTCCTAAGAATCATATTGCTAAAGAACCGTGGATTTGCCATCAGATTCCAGTTTTCCAAGATTATGTTGTTGAGATCTAGTTGTTGTGAAACTACAAGACAATGAAAAAAGTTTGATGATGTGTGATCATATTGTTCTTGTGCACACACCATCCTCAACTGCAATTACAAAGTGCTTTTAGATAATTCTAGATCATGTTGTTTTTCAACATTTGATCTAGTCTATTTTGTATTTGTTGTAATTGAAAAATTAATACTCTATTTCAAAGAATCAATGATTCTTCAGATTTGCATCTCACTAATTTCCATTGGTTTCCAATTAAGTTGAGCCATTTTCATTGCATTTAAATCTTATATAAGATAGCATAACACATTAATAGACACAGAGAGAATATGAAGAAGGGAATAAAAATAGTAAAACACAAAGACATAATTCTATTGTAAAACCAAATTTACTGAATACGAGACATACTTTGTTGAATTCATGAATATTAATTGCCGAAGTAACTTAGTGTTATAGAATTTCATTAGCACCTTACTCCATAGAGAAAGGGCCTGCTCTAGAGGAAATCGGTATTGCTTTACTTTCCAATTTAATTTTTGTTTTTTCTTATGCTTTTATATTGTCAATTTCTATTTTAAATATGATTTCTTACATGTTTGCAAAGATAATTTTAAGATTTTTGGTTTGAGTGGTGTGTTTCATCAAGTGTGTATTTTTCTCATACATCAACTCATGATTGATTTATATAGGTCCTATTGCTACAGAACCTAAGAACTAAATCACCAATTGAATGTTTCTTGTTACATTCTTTTGTTTTCATAAATTAGAATTGGATTTATAGATAATCATTAACTAATTTAATTAAGATGTACAACTAGATTATTAAAACCTTGAAGCCTTGCATATATTTTGCATGATATCTCATAAGCTTTACAATCCCTCGGTTGATAGTTAAATGAATAAGTAAATTAAATATTTTGCTAAGAAATTAATAGGAGATATAATTGACCTATCATTTTTCTTGTCGTTGTTGGGGAGGTGTCAAAAGCCTTTGGGGAATTTTTAGTTTAGTTGGAATAGATAATACATGGTATGAGGCTTTACATTGTAAGAATATTCAACATTATTCTATATAACATCTCATACAAAGTGTTTCACATTTAGAATCATATAGATTCATAAGAAGAGCTAAAAATGCAAGAACACGAGCACATGGTGCATTAATTAGAACCACTCGTGGTACTAACCAATATGCAAGTGGAAAAGGTCAAGGAGAAGGTTCAGGAATAAAAATCCATACTCAACAAGGTCATCATGATTCTATTAATGAATTTGTAGCATAAACTTATTCTACGACAGAAGCATAATTTTTCCCTCACACTGTAGAATCAACAAAAATAGAAGAATTGATTAGTAGGTAGCATGATTCAGACTCATAATCTCAAAAAAATCCAGTTCACGAACCAAAATATTATGAAGGATCGATTTATCCTTGAGAATCAAAGTATTTAAAGGACCATTTCCTAAGCATTATTTGGTTATCATCATGGCAATAGAAGAGGGAGATGATTTTTTTAACATAACTTTTGATATTCCAATTAAATATTATGAAGAGGAAGCACCCATGAAAAATATTTCTCCCTCAAGTCTTCCTAATTTTAATGGTTTGTCTAGTGAATACCCAGATAATTTTATTTTTGAGTTTGATGTTCTTTGTAGGAGTTATGATTACACAAAATATGCTCAAAGGCCGAAACTATTTTCCTACCATTTTAAAGAATGCAACATTACATTGTTTTATGGGACTTGGTGGGCATATGCGATGTGCGATGTGCGATGCTATGAATAAAAAAGTATCAAGATTATGTAAAGCAAGAGATCTTCGTGAGGAAACTTTCAATATGATTTAAAAAGAGGATGAAAGTTTGGATGATTACGTGGAACAATTTCAATACAATTTGCAAATATTCAAATAAAGTGAGTTGGCCAGGGACACTTTGCAAACAATTCTAATAATAGGTATAAGAGATGATTGTCTTGATATTTTGAATTTAATGGGAGGAGGAGATAGTTCTCAAATTCAGTATGATCATATTTTTGAATTATTTAAAATATGTTCATGAGGAACTTCAAAAATGGGAAAGGTCTTAGAGACATTTCTACCAAAATTACTAAATCATCAAGAGGAGGAGTTACGCAAGTAGAAATCAGTAATTTATTAGAAAATTTTAAAACTGATATTCTTAGCACATCAATCTCATAGTTTGACATGTTACAAGTTAAAAAGAAACAAGTAGAGGCTAAGAAATCACTATCCATATTTTGTTCGAAGTGTAAAAAATACATCCTTTAAGAGAATTGCCATTGAACAATGTCCAAGTATGTGGCATTTGTGAGCAAGATCAGGCTGCCAACAATTGTCCTTATTTACTTGAATTAAAAGTTGTGTATCAAAGCGCTGATGAAGCGACTAAGTAGGTTTATTTTATTGCTCAAAAGAGACCATGGAAACCACAACCACCAGTTATGAATCATGATCCTTCTCAATAATTTAATTCATTTATGAATAATCAACAAATGTCATATCCTCCACAATTTTGGTATCCTTATGCACCTTGGCCAAAATATCCACCACAACCAACATAGAATTATCAATGGTCACCAGGGTTGCAAAGTTTCCCTATTGGAAAATATCAACAACAAGTTATTACACATTTCCCTCAACATCAAAATCAACTACCTCAACAACAACAATTATTGTATCTTTCTGCTAGTAGTCCTCAACCAAGACCACAATTACTTGTACAACCCAAACCTAATTTGAACAACAAAGAAACTCAATCCGCTTACATTGTTGATTTGTATGGGTTTTCTAGCTTGCTCAATTTCCCTTACCGACTATTAAGGAGTCCACTCAAGATCGAGAAAAATTCTCAATAATTGAACAACTCCAATCATCTCTAAGGAAGAGGAGGGAGTTCAAAATCAAGTAGAAAACCAACCTACAGAAAATAGGTTTGCAAATATTTCTTCAAGCACTTCACAAATTACTTCCCCTAAAAAATCAAATCAACTACAAACTAAGGATGCATTGTTACCTCTCTATCTGAAGAGGTCAATATATTGATAGAACACTTGTTCAATCTAAATTTGACTTTCTTAGGGAGTTGAAAAATGTGTGTATGTTAAGATTTCATTATTTCAGGCCATTAGAGATGTACCCATTTATGCCAAGACTATAAGTGAATTGTGTTTAAAAAGACTTCGCAGAAAGAATAAAGATCCTTCTACTATCCAAGTAATTGGTCAACTTACATATTTTATGCTTGGAATTTCTTTTATTTCCAAGTATACAGATCCTAGTAGCCCTATTGTTGATGTATACATTAAAAATAATTTCATCCCTAATACGATACTTGATTTAGGTGCTACCATAAATGTGATGACTAGAGAAATCATGAAAAAACTTAAATTGACCAATTTGCACCAAACTTCTACAACCATTCAACTGGTTGATCGATCTATTTTTGAACTCGAAGGTATTTTAGAGGATATAATTATCTTTGTAGAATATTAGGAGTATCTAGCAGATTTTATAGTTATACAATAAAAATATAAACTTGAGGGTTATACTTTAATCCTAGGTAGGTCATGGTTGGCCATTGTTGATGCCTATATCAGTTACAGATCTAGAGATATGGCTATTTCCTATAGTGATGATACTAAAAAATTAACTCTATATCCTCCTACCAAACCAAGTTCAAAACATGAAATACCTTTTTGGGTTGAAAATGAGGACAATGATGAAGAAAAAATTCAACAATTATTTATGCTTGATTTATCCCTTGTTTTTAAATAAAAATATGATGACGATCTCATTTGTGATGCCATAATTGATCCTAAGTCTCACACTAATGATGTTGTGCAAATGTTTAAGGAAGGTTGTTAATCTTCTCCCGTAAAAATTACATATAATCATATTCCTTCTTATCTATATCTCGCATCTCCAATTACTACCAATGTTCCCATTGAAATCAATCCGAGAAAAACACTCAACTGTAATACAAGACTAGAAAATTTACAAAAAAAAACAATTCATTGAGTTGCTGCAAAAACATGTTGGTGCATTTTCTTGAAAATATATTGATATGAAGGGAATACATCCCAATCTTTGTACCCATCATATTTATATTGGGGGTAATTTTTGACCTATTAGACAACACTAGGTAGATTAAACCCTACAATGAAAAAGATAGTAAAGGAGGAATTACAAAAACTATTGAATGTAAATTATATTTATCATATATGGGACAATCAATGGGTTTCATCCCTTGTCAGTGTTTTGAATAAAAATGGGAAATGGAAAATTTGAATAGATTACAAAGAGTTGAATAAAGCCACTCCCAAAGACCATTTTCCTCTACCTTTCAAAGACCAAGTATTAGATACTTTGGCAGGAAAAAAATGTTTTTCTTTCCTAGATGGGTTTAGTGGGTATAAACAAATCCAACTAGCTCCCGAAAACCAAGAAAAAACTACGTTTACTTTTCTATGGGGAACATTTGCTTATTGAGTATTTCCTTTTAGACTTTGTAGTGCACCTCCTACATTTTGATGAGCTATACTTGTTTTTTTTTTCAGACTTGATACATGACTAAGTATAAGTGTACATGGATGATTTTACAATGTGTGGTGATATATTTGAGGAAGCCATGGATAATTTAGAAAAAATCCTCATACAATGCAACGAAAGAAACTTGTCCCTCAACCATGAAAAATGTTAGATGTTTTTAGGGAGAAAATGGAAGACATAGAGCTTGTGAATGTGGCATTGAATGGTCTACCCAATTCATGGGGACCATTTGTCAAGGGAATCTGTGTTGATGATTACAACTGCGTGAGACATTCTCCAGGACACCGACTGATTAAGTCAACCTGAGAGAGAGCCCCTGAGATGGGCATGTGGTTCCTAACTGAGACAGAGCTAGAACGTAGAGATGGCCTCCTCCTTACAGAGAGTTGAGAAGAACTCTAGATGATTCTCCTCTGTAACTCAGTGAGAAAGGAGATCTACATAGTTGGACGTGCACGTGGCTGAGCACAAGGTGAACGTGTGAATTCCCATAGAGTTGGGTGCATCATCATGATACATAAATGAAGATGATGTATTAACCTCCTCTTAGCAGATAGTTGATATGATGAACTTTGGATGACACTCCTGTGTAATGCAGTGGGAAATAAGATCTATTGAGTGGACATGCCTGTGGACAAGCACATGTGAACGTGATCCTAGTGGTTGAGCACTAGTGAGAGTCGTTCTCTTGTGTAATGCAATGAGATAGAGATATGGACATCCCTATGGATGTGCCCCTAGTGGTTGAGCACTAGTGGGTGTATGAGATCCCTTGTTATATTGTTCAAGAGTCAGACTTGTGTGTAACCCTAATTGTAATGTAAAGGGTACAAGTTGGCCCCACCTTAATGTAATTGATAATTAATGTAAACTATAATTAATTTGGTTAATATTAATTATATTATGAGATAAAGAGGTCGGCCATGTTGTGCCAATATACACTTATGTTGACAGGTCAATTCTAATATAAGTAAAGGTAAATTCCCCATTGAGGAATCATATCTTTTGTGTGATTTTGGAAATTTCAGCAAGTACATCTTCTTGAGAAAAATGTGCACCTCTCTTGGGCGCTAGTCTTCTAGGGTTTGCAAGCACCCTCTTGTGTGCTAGGTTTTGTTGGTGGTGAAGGTGTTTCTCTTGAAGAATATAGAAAAGGATTTGGTTGGGTTTTCCTCCCTTGTTGAGAAGGGTTTCCCAGGATACTTCTTGTGTTCTTGTGCATGGTGTTTCTTCTTGTGATCTTGGTTGTTGCAACATAATTGGTTATGGTTTACGTAAAAGGATAAAATGGAATGAACTTCATGCTTAACCTTGTCTATTGAAATATAAACATGGTATCAGAGCATAGGTCTTGAAGAACCACTGCACAAGCATCTAAAAAGACAAATTGTCCTCCTTCTGCAGTTTCGTACGACCTCTAGGGTTTATACAGAAATATGTGCGACCCTCACTTAATCATCTCTTTCAACACTTTACAAGTGAACATTGAAGCTAAAACTTGGACCAATTTGTACGGCCTTCCTCATCACATCTCCAAAGACCTTCAAAGTAAAATTCCAAGGATTTTGAGTTTTTGGCCCTAGGGTTTCTAGGGTGCTGAAATTTCCTATAGCATCTTGATCTAGGGTTTCTGCAACCTCTTGAAGAAAGGTTTCAACTCAACAAGCATTCCTGTGACACTCTCAAAGTTGATTGTTGGTAGTCATAAGCCCAAAAAAATCTAAGGTTACTAGTCCAACCTAATTATTAGGTTTTCCAAATCCAGTTGGTGAGAGTTTGAGAAGAAATCCGAACATAGAAGAAAAAAACTTTAGTAGAAGACAAGATTGATGGAGCAAGCAACTTTAGCTCCTGGAAATCAAGGCTTCAGGTCACTCTTGAAGAATATGACATTTTGGATGTGGTAACCAAAAATTTACCGAATACAACTACTGATAAAGAGAAGAATATAAGAAATGAAGTGTTATAACCCTATAATTCATAGGATCATCTGGTGACTGGAAATTTTTCCACTCTGGGTGTAATTTGGTTTGCAAATAATATTTCATCTCTGCAAATTATTTTCAAGGAAAGGAAAAGAAAAGAGAATTCATGGTTGTTGATGCTGAGTGGTTTTTCCTAAACCCATGGAGACAAAAGCAAGGGAAGCAACGCACAAAACACACAAAAATCGCTAAAGCCTAGGTTTTTGCTGCATTCATGCCTGGAGAATAAAGAACGCGCTTAGATCGATGGTCGATCTAGCAGCGCGTAGATCAACGACTGACAGTGGATTTCGGACCCCCTCGACTGTTCTTCTTTTAACGGTGGGGGGGGTCCGGAATGGTGATTAAAAAGTGCGCACAGATCTATGGTTGTCATGGAGGCGCGTAGATGGACGGTCTACAGGCGATTCCGGACCCCCCCCCCCCCCCCCCCCCC
>ML776581.1:439990-451852 GCA_009831015.1 Picea engelmannii | reverse complement strand
AAAAAAATAACGCTTACCACCTCAGGGGGGGTCCGGAATACCACCCATCCCGAAAAACCCGCCTTTTTCATTTTTTGCCTATTTTCGCCTGTTTAGCATGTCTTCGTCCAAGGTCGTTTTGGGGAAAATGAAAACGAATTTTAAGAAACCGAGAGATATTTTCTCCGCAACAGGATGAATAACAAAAACCTCTCTCAGTTTTTGCATCGGTGCCAGGAGCAGGGAGAATCAAAGCCATCCTCGAGACCCTTTTTTCCAGATTTTCACTTTTCTGTTACAGTCCTGATTTTGCGGGAGCTATTACGGCCAGCTGGAGGCGAATTTGGCGAAACCGAAGGAGGTTTTTTTCCAGAACATGCCCATATACAATAACTTCCTTCAAGTTTTTCCCAGGTGTCAGTGTTGAAGAGAAAACGATGTCTGTTCGGACCCCTTTTTCGCAGAAATTAGGCCCATCTTTCATGGCAGGCAGTTCCAAATTTTGGGGGATTCGTGGCTATTTTTGGCCAAGGTGGTTAAATATAAATGACACGAATCATTGGGGAATATACCCTATTTATTCAAAGGATTTTAATGTAATGAGATTCGACCTAGAGGTACCATATGGGGAGATAATATAGAAACATGGCTTTCTGTTTTGTAAAGATGATCAACAGTCTGTAAATGATTTTGTGAATGAATACAAAGACATTGTTTCCAGATTCCTGTGTCATGTTTAAGTGGTGAATTTTTTCCCTCATGTAACTCATGATTTTCCTATTTCATATACTTTTCTTTCTGTATTGTCTATGAGAAGGTAATGTACATGATTTGTTCTTAACACCCTGTGCTGGCTCAATGCAATATTTATGTTTTCTTCCAAGTTTGAAGTGTAGAATTCAATTGTACTCTGCTCTACATTTGAAATGAATCCAAATCTTTTCTTCCTTTCCCATTCTATAAGCTCAAAGAATCCACTTGCATGATTATCTTGCCTGGTTACATCCTATTTTAGTTATTCATTCATCTATCGTCTTTATCATTGACTCCATGTTGCCCAATGGTCCTTTATGCCTTAACCAAACCAACTCAAAATCCATAAACAAACCCATGTTCTTCATAGCTAGCCTAACATCTATTCCATACAAACCAAGTTAAAGCAAATAGATATATCCCTCTCTGAGTCTTGGAGGGCTAGATCCAAGACTCGAAGTGGTTTTGATGTTGCCTTTGTGACTGCCATCACAGCCTTGGGCATATTACAGAGTGCTAACAGGAAGAATATTTCAAAGCAAGAAAAATAATCATATACTCAATAAGAGATCATTTCTTACCCTGTATTGCCAACTTGAAGACAACCTATGAAATGTATGAAGCATTAAAATAAATGTGTGAAAGTGACAACACCCTTAGAGCTCTTACCTTGAAGATCCAACTTCAAAGCACCAAGATGACGAAAGGTGATACAGTTGCTATCTTCTTTACGAAGATATCAGAGATTAAAGAACAACTAGAAGCCATTGGAGAAATCATGTCTGATAGAGAACTTGACTTATCCACTCTTAACAACCTTCGAAAACATTGGGAGCCTTTTCTTTAAAGTATCAATGGAAGAGAAAGTCTACCAACCTTTGATCGTCTGTGGACAGACTGTACTCAAGAAGAACCTAGACTTAGAAATAGAGGATTTGAAGACTCCCTTGATGAAAATCATGCTCTTGCACTTCATACAAAGAAAGGAGGAAGATTCAAAAGAAAATTCAGACAAACATTCAGAGATGAGAAGTCTTCATCAAACCCAGGTCATAATGAGAGAAGAGATCTGTCATAAATTCAATGCTTTAGATGTGACAAATATGGTCACTATGCAAGAAATTGTCCAACCAGGAAGTAGGGAAGACAATATGCTTCTACTATTGAGATTGATCCAGATCCACCTCAAAAGAATGAAGATAAGAGAGAGGAGAATTACTTCCTCTAAAACCAAAACTAAACATGACTACAAACCCTATTAAATCATTTGTTCTATAATTTGATAGTTGATTTCATTCTTAATAAATGAAGGGTCTTATCCCCAATATAGGAGCCCTCAAGACTTGGACCATTATCCCTGGTACGGGAATCCAAACCTTATTTGATTGATTATTATGTTGGTCAAGAAGACATAAAAGATATAACAAGAAATAAAAGAATATTCCCTTCCTTCAGACTTCAAAGAGAGTTACTTGACTCAGAGGGAGTCAAAACAAAATAAAAAGAAGGAAGAGATAATATCTTCAATAGTTCAGAGGAAGACAGACAATATTCCAGCAAATTCAGCTACTCCAATTGATATGACTAGAGATATTATAGTAGGGCATAAAAGGCATGCCCGGGGTCGACAAAACTCTGTTAGAAGACAGAGAAACATACAAGTCCCTCAAAGGACACCTTGAGAAAGAAAAATATATTTTTTTAAAAGCTATCCTTCAGTCATGAGCCACTTCACTGATTATGAACCTCCTTGAAGAAGCAACAAGAGAACATATATGGAAAGATACAATAACAAAAGAATACTAATATATCTTAAAGAATGATGTATACGATATTGTCCAGAGACCGGAAGGGAAGTTTGTGGTGACTTCCAAGTGTATCTATAAGATCAAGCATGCAATTGATGGAAGTGTCAATAAATACAAAGCAAGATCTATAACCAGAGGATTCTCACAAACATAGGGAGTTGTCTATGATGTAACTCTTGATCCAGTAAGCCCGATACACTTCCATCTGTACTACCATCTATGAGTTGGAAACTATATCAGATGGATGGATTCTTGATGAGTTTGGGTTTCAGAAAGTGTTGTTGATCCAAACCTATATTATTACAGTGTTGGTGACGAGAGCTTGATTTTGATGACTTATTCAGAAAGCCTTATTGTTGGATACAAGTAAGCCTTGACTTCTAATTTCGAGATGAAGGATCTGAGTATGATGCACTACTTCTTGGAAGTATGACAAAGAACCAATGAGATTTTTCTAAGCCAGGGAAAATATACAATGGGAATATTAAAGAAGTCCAGTATGACAGAATGCAAAACCATCGTTATGGATTTGAAGAAAATTAATGATGATGATTCAGATGAGATTGATCCATAGTTGATTGGATCATTGATGTATCTGGTTAACACCAGACCTGATTCATGATATGAAGTGAATATGCTTAGTCAATCCATGAGCCAACTGAGACAAACTCACTGGATAACAGTAAAGCATGTATTTAGATATACACGAGGCACACTTAGATAAGGCTTGAGATATGCCTCCAATTGTGAAATTGAGTTTGCAGGGATATGCCTATACATATTGAGCAGAGAGTACAGTGGACTGGAAGAGCACATCTGGTTGTTGTCTTATCGTGAAGTTTTCCATAGGTTTCTTGATGCAGCAGGAAACAAAACTCTATGGCCTTGAGTACCAAATAAACAGAGTATATAGCATCAAGTGTGCGAAGAAATATGGCTTCACAAGCTTCTGACATATGTACTTGATCATGAGATGGATCCTATGATGATAAGAAGAGTTGTTTGTAAATCTCTTTGAGAACCCAGTGTTTCATGATAGATCGAAACACGTTGAGATAAAATATCATTATATTAGAGACATGATGGAGAGGAAAATAGTACACATGCAATACATTCCTACACATGAGTAGATTACAAACATATTCACCAAATTAGCTTGGTGAAGGATACCTCCCTAGTTGAGAGGGAGTGTTGATAACTACAGCTAAGACAAGGTTCAAAATACATGTGTGAGACTTGGCATGATGAAGAATGTCTCCCTAGCTGAGAGGGAGTGTTGATGATTACAGCTGCGTGAGAAATTCTCTAGGACACAGACTAATTGAGTCAACCTAAGAGAAAGCCCCTAAGATGGGCATGTGGTTCCTATTTGAGACAGAGATAGAACGTAGAGATGGCCTCTTCCTTACAGAGAGTTGAGAAGAACTCCAGATGATTCTCATGTGTAACGCAGTGAGAAAGGAGATCTGTAGAGTTGGGCATGCATGTGGCTGAGCATAAGGTGAACATGTGAATTCCCATAGAGTTGGGTGCATCGTCATGAGACATAAATGAAGATGATGTATTAGCCTCCTCTGAGAAGAGAGTTGAGATGATGAACTCCAGATGACTCTCATGTGTAATGCAGTGGGAAAGAAGATTTGTTGAGTGGACGAGCACAAGTGAACGTGATCCTAGTGGCTAAGCACTAGTGAGAGTGGTTCTCTTGTGTAATGCAATGAGATAGAGATATGGACATCCCTATGGATGTGCCCCTAGTGGTTGAGCACTAGTGGTTAATTAATGTAATTGTTAATTAATGTAAAATATAATTAATCTGGTTAATATTAATTATATTATGAGATAAATAGGTCGGCCCTATTGTGCCAATAGACAATTTTGTTGACAGGTCAAGTCTAATATAAGTAAAGGTAAATTCCCCATTGAGGAATCATATCTTCTTTTGTGTGAGTTTGGAAATTTCAGCAAGTACATATTCTTGGGAAAAGTGCACACCTCTCTTGGGCACTAGTCTTCTAGGGTTTGAAAGCACCCTCTTGTGTGCTAGGTTTTATTGGTGGTGAAGGTATTTCTCTTAAAGAATATAGCAAAGGATTTGGTTGGGTTTTCTTCCCTTGTTGAGAAGGGTTTCCCAGGATACTTCTTGTGTTCTTGTGCACGGTGTTTCTTCTTGTGATCTTGGTTGTTGCAACATAATTGGTCATGGTTTAAGTAAAAGGATAAAATGGAATGAACTTCATGCTTAACCTTGTCTATTGAAATATCAACAATCTGTGCTCGGGAAAAACTCCCATATTGGCAGAGACTTTGGGATGATTGCATCTAGGAAGAGACTTGAGAAGAGTCTAAAAGAAACAAGTAGGGAAGTAGTGATGATAACTTGTCTCTTGTTAGTAAGATGAAGAAGGGAAAATGAAAGAGTTCCAACAATAAGGGTAACAATGATGGAGGATCATCGCATTCGGGGAAGAAGAAGGACTTGAGTAAAATCAAGTGCTTCTCATGTCATAAGAATGGATATTATGCATCTCAATGTCCAAAGAAGAAGAAGGGAAAAGGAAAGACATAGACAATAACATCGACATAGACACAACTAGATGAGTTTGCAACGAAGATTGGGAATGATTTCTCACTATTTTCTTGCCTTTCTACCAACACAACTACCAGGAGTGTGTGGTACTTGAACAATGGTGCATCTTTTCATATGACATAAGCACGAGAGATATTTAGCAGTATGACAGAGAGGGGCTTAGATGTTCATGTGGATCTTGGTGATGGTGCCAAGTATGCAATGAAGGGAGAGGGAAAAGTTACATTCCAACTTGAGTCAAGAGGTTCGTTGAATGCCTAGGATGTGCTTTACATACCAGGACCAAAGAATATTTTACTCTCAATCTTATCTATGGAGGACACATGTTTTGCTGCTACTTTTCAAAGAGGGAAAGTACTCATACATATAGAGAAATCTAGCCTAGACACAACAGTGGTCGTTAGGCTTAGAGAGGGCACTTTATATAGGTTGCAAGGAAATCTTGTTCAAGATTTGGTACACAACAGTGATAACCTATGTGAGTTGTGGCACATGAGGTTGGGACACCTACACTATAGAGCATTGTCGATTCTGAGGGGGATTGTTATAGGTCTTCCATATTTCAGTATTGAGTAGCAAGGGGTGTGCAGAGGGTGTGCACTTGGAAAGAATAACAATGATGATTTTCCAAGAAGTTAGAGTAAGTCCAAGGGGATCTTAGATATTATACATTCATACATGAGTGGGTCAATGTCAGTAGCATCGGTACATGGATCATTCTACTATGTGATGTATAATGATAAATTTTCCAGGAAAACTTGAATCTTCTTTATGAAGACGAAGGATGAGTTATTCATTCGGTTCAATGAGTTTAGAGCTCAGGTGGAGAACTAGACATGGAAGAAGATAAAGATCTTGAGGTCAAATAATGGGTGAGAGTACACTTCCAATGACTTCAAGTATTTTTGCAAGGAGGAAGGGATTAAGAGGGAGTTGACAATATCAAACAACCCTCAACAAAATGGGGTTGCAGACAGAAAGAACTAGTCCATCATCGATTCTACTAGGGACATGATACATGACCAATAATTGCCTTTGTTTCTTTCGGAAAAGGAATGTAACACAACATTATATGTGCATAACAAGAGTCCTCATAGGATATTGGGGGACAAGACTCTGGAGGAGGAATTCTCAGGATTGAAGCCAGATATAAGACATTTGAGGATCTTTGGTTGTCTAGTATATGTCTGTGTGCATGTGGAGAAGAGGACGAAGCTAGAGACTTCAATACAAAAAGGTGTATTTGTGGGGTGCAACGAGATCTCAAAGGATTACAGGATCTTCATACCATCGTAGAGGAAGATAATTATGATAAGATATGTTAAGTTTGAGGAGAACTTGCCATCTAGGAGATCTCATGAGTCATTAGCAGTGACAAAGAACGAGGAGCAACAGGCTCCGAAGAATGAGAAACAATTAGTAGCTCAGACTTCAGGTGGGGAGGAGGAGTTAGCCCATTTCCATCCCTATTAGGAGACCCTGGTGGTTGTTACAAACATTGAGGGATGTTGGTGAGGCTCCTAGGAATGTGGTTAGAGAGCACATGACTCCGAGGAAGTTTTTGAACTATATGGAACTTATAAGTAGCATCATTGATGTTAAGCCTTCCAGTTTTGAGGAAGCAATGGATCATCAGGTTTGGAGGGATTCCATGGTAGAGGAGTACACCTCTATTATTAGGAATGTTGTTTGCGACATAGTGCCAAGACTGGAGGGGAAGTTAGTTGTGAGTTCTAGGTGGCTCTACAAGATCAAGAATGTTGCATATGGAAGCATCAAGAATTTCAAGGAGAAATTTTGCGGTGAGGGTTCTCCTAGAAAGAGGGAGTGGACTACGACGAGACATTTGCTCCAGTCACCATATATACTTCTATTCGAGCTGTTATTTCTATTGCTTCATTTATGAGGTGGAGGATACATCAAATGGATGTGAAAACAACTTTTCTCAACGAGATCATTGAGGAGGAAGTACATATAGAACAACCTCAAGGCTTTGAGGTACATGGGAGGGAGTCTTATGTGTGTAGGCTTAAGAAATCTTTGTACGGACTCAAATAGGAACCTAGGGCATGGTATTCCAGGATTCATAGATAATTTTTTAGTATGGAATTTACCAAGAGGATCCTAACTTGTACTTCATACTTGTTGGGGAGGATCCACTCAATTTGGTTCTATACGTAGATTATTTTTTTCTCACATGTGCAGAGGAGCTTCTTGCAGGGTGAAAAGTAGGTTCAGATATTGAATTTGAGATGAAGGGAATTGGCTTGATGCATTATTTCTTGGGATTAGGGGTATGGAAGGTATCGAGAGATATTTTCCTTGGTCAAGGGAAGTACGCAATGGAGATTCAGGATGGAGGACTGTAGACTGATGGCTACACCTATGGCTACCAATCTGAAGAAGCTCATCACTTCAAATTCATAGTTGGTGGATCCTAGGATATACAAGCAACTGATAGGGTCCTTGATGTATTTGGTCAACACCATGCTAGATATATGTTTTTTTTTGAACAACTTGAGTTAGTTCATGGTGGAGTTGATGCAGGTGCATTGGATAGCAACAAAGCATGTGCGCAGGTACTTGAGAGGTACAATGGAGTATGGATCGAGGTATCTTGGAGGAGATGGAATGGGGTTTCAGGGATATATAGACTCAAATTGGGCAGGGATTGCAGTAGATAGAAAGAGCACCTCGAGGTGTTGCTTCAGCTTGGGATTAACGGTGATTACTTGGTTTAGTGGGAAGCAAAATTTTGTAGCACTCAGTTCAACAGAGTCAGATTTTATTTGATCAGAAGTTGGAGCCTACAGTGATATACTACGATAATCAGAGTTGTATCAAACTATTGGAGAATCCAATATTCCATGACAGGTCCAACCATATAGAGATCAAATATAACTTCATTCAAGATAGGATCCAAAAGGGAGTGGTGAATATTTAGTGTATTTCCACAGGTGAGCAAGTTGCAGATATTTTGACCAAACCCTTAGTAAAAGGGAAGATTGTGTTCTTTAGAGACAAAGTTGGAGTGGTGCATAATGAATATTTTAACCTTTTACAATTATTTACTACAAACGGATTCTCAATAAACACAGGAAATATACAATGGCACACACACACATTACACAGATATTTTACCCTGGAAACTCAAACTGGGAAAACCAACGACCTGTTTAGAGCCACACCTCTAATATTCTATATTCATCATCTTCTTTATTGTTTACAATACAATATACATATAGGATCCCGTGAAATCCAAACCCCTAATCTATTGACCTAGATTAGTAAAAAACCCTACTTGCTTAACCAGAATTAGAAAACAGTGAGCAAAAACCAGTGCCGAATAATCACCAAAAAAATGGACACAAAAAACCACCAAAAACATACGCAAAAAAAAACCGCCATTTTTTTTCGAGGGCCCCATGGGCACCCTACCCCCCAAGGCTCCCATATCAATGTACAATACATGGTACCAATCTTGCAAAGAATATAACACATACCCAACATTCTCTCATTTGTTGTTTTCTTTGCATATAGGGGCTTACATGATTACACAATCAACAATCTAAGGAAGCAATGCCCATAGATCCTCTACACCAAAAGAACTTCTTAGTGCTCACAATTTTTTCTAATGAATCTGCAACATTATTCAAAGTGTCCACCTTCATCAATAACACCTTCTTTTCTTCAACCATGTCTTTCACAAAGTAATATTGAACATCAACGTGCTTTATCTTTGAATGTTAAGTCCGGTTCTTCGCCAGGAAGATTGCACTTTGACTGTCATAATCTATTCTTATAGCTTGTTGTACCAACCTAATACCTGAACACAATCTCTATAACCATATTGCTTCCTTTCTTGCATGAGTGGTTGCCATGTATTCATCTTTTGTAGTTGAGAGTGCCACTACATACTATCTTTTGCTAATTCAATTGATTGCTCCTCCAAATAGGTTAAACATATACCCACTTTTAAATCTTCTGCAATCCAARTCTCTAGCCCAATCTACATCAACAAACCCATGTATGTCCAACACTCTATCCAATTCCGGTCTTCCTTTGTAGGACAATCCATAACTAATAGTGCTACACAAATACCTGAAAACCCTCTTTACTGTTGTCTAATGCTCCTTCCCYGGTTTTGACATATACCTGCTCAAAACTCCCACTACATGTGCAATGTCCGGTCTAGTACAAACCATTGCATAMATCAAAATTCCAACCRAACTAGCATACAAAACATGGGACATGTCCTCTTCCTCCTCCTATGTCTTGGGACACTCATCCACATATAAATTTACACCTATAGGAATAGGAAYCTTGATCGATTTATATTCTTGCATATTAAACCTTTGCAATATTGTCTCGRCATATTTCCTCTGATTTAACCAGAGTTTCTTGTTTTTTCGATCTCTTTTAATTTCTAGGCCCAAAATGAAATTTGCAGCACCAACATCCTTCATGTAAAATTTAGAGGACAATTGGGTTTTCACATCCTAAATAATCTCCTTGTCATTTCCTATCAGCAACATATCATCTATATACAATACCAAATAAATAAGTTGATCACAAATTAACTTGAAATACACATTGTGATCTGCTTTTCTGCTTGTGAACCCAAGTCCCAACATATACGTATCAATTCTTTTATACCACATCCTTGGTGATTTCTTTAACCCATACGAGTTCCAATCTTGCAAAGAATATAATGCATACCCAACACAAAATACCTTCCTCACCAAGAGGGGGTGTAGATGGTGGTAGCATCAGAGGGGTATTTATGTACAGGTCTAAGTGTCTAGACATGTGGAAGTCATCCAAAGCCTTCTACTTTGAGACTTTATTATTAAAGTAAAGTTCTTTTTATTAATTAGTTGAGTTATTTAAGGAAATGCTAAAAGTAATTAACATTTAATCTTAGCCATTGATCTCAAGTGAGGTGAGAAGTAATCTCAACCATCAAATCACTTTGGAGATTATGGTTATGTCATAAGTCATTCTTATAAAAGCAAGGCTAGGATGAAGCTTGACACTTGATATTCTTGAGAGTAGAGAAAGCTTTTTTCTCAGAGGATTGAATCATGAAGGACTACGATTCAAGGAGATCTTCAATAGGTGGAGAAATACTTCATCTAGATATCAGGTCAAGGAGAAGAGATAACAGAGACAACCACAAGTGGGTTTCAACAAAGTGAAGCCACAAGAAAGGGTCAAGCAGTACAATTTTTTTCGTACAGTCCTTGAGGTCATGTTCGCAGGTTTCAATGGAGACATAAACGTATACGCGAGTTTTCTTAAGGAAAAACGTGTACACCTTGAAAAGCATGCTATATATGGGTCATACAACGGAGCATACTTTTCCAAGTTTGTCTATAGTTGTATTTCTCTCAGTGGGTCGTTATCCTTGTTACAGGAGCCCTGATTTTATCATAATAAAATCATCTCGATACTTTTTTTCCCTCTGGGGTTTTTTTTGGGGGTATCTACCCAGAAATATTGGTGTTTATGTGTGCATGATTCAGTTTCCAGTATTGCTCCTACCATCTTTATTTGAATTGAATATTCCAACAAGTGTATGTTGTTTTGTGAGCTGCTAATTTGATTTACAACGAGGAAATCACTAGATAACAAGATACAAGATACCTAGGTGTTAGTGTAAGGATTTCAACACCTTAGCGATTATTCTCTTTAATATATTAATGTGAATATATTAAAGTGCTCCATACACTTTATGTTTTTTATTTTTATTTTTTATCTTTTTGTGGGTATCTTTAAAATTCCATAATATTAACAAATAAAAATATTACCATATAACTTGTGATTTTTTATCCAAGCTAATTTTATAACGCATATAATAAACCTTTTTACTGTAAGGCTCCTAACCTTTGATGTATGGATGTGTACAAAAGGTACAAGTTTGTATAGCATGTATAGCATGTTGTCAATGAATGGATGGAAAGAAAGTAGCCACTGCTTATTGTACAAAGGATTGTAATCTGTGACATGTGCAATTGTGTATGACAATAGTATAGTGGTTGCAATGATACAGCCGAATGATTGCTAAGATGTTGGCAGCAATACGACAACGATATGTACGGAGTCAGTGGTTGTATGGAAGTGATATGTATAAAGTTGGATCGTACAAAAGTGATATATGCCACATCAACAACTGTACAACTCAAATTAATTGGTATGAACATGCATTGATTTCACTCTTTGATAGTTGGTGGCAATGGATCAGTTGATGGAAATGGATCTGTTTATCTTCTTCTTTGATAATTTCTTAAATAATTTAACTCCTTGATTTTGGATTTCCTTTGAACTTGCAGCAGAATTAATTTTGTTTAACCAAATTTGATTTTTTGTGCCTCAATATTGTGAAGTGGAATACTCTTTCTTTGACAGAATTTTATGCATTGCAAATGGCCAAAGGGTCTAGTTTTGGTCAAAGACTCGAAGTTCCATGAATTTTGAAAAAATTTAGTGGCCAAGGGCCTACAATGACGTTGACAAGGGCCTACAGTGATGTTGCCAAAGGCAAAAAAAAATTGACCAAGGGTCTGGTGGCCAAAGGTCGAGATGAGGTTTGCTTTGATACCAAATGAGATGAACCAACCCGGTTTAGATAATCAATGTCCAAAATATTTGGAATATAAAGAAATCCATTTAGGATAAAATAATATATATTGAATAAATGTATGAGAATGATAATATGATGATGATTACAAA
>ML776581.1:361529-372501 GCA_009831015.1 Picea engelmannii | reverse complement strand
GAGCATACTTTGGATATGTTGTTTCTAATTGTCTCTAATGCTTTGGAAACATGATTTAAAATCTTAAAAATATATTTTTTTCATTAAAATTTAAATATTTTATGTATTTTTTAAAAAACCGGTTCGACCGATTCATTACCGGTTCCGGTTCAGGTTGGACCCTCGACCGGTTCAGGTACCAGTTTCGGTTTTTAAAACATTGACTGAAACACATCCCTAAAGTACTCCTTATGTCTTCTGCACTCCTTGCCCAATCTGAATCTGTGAATCCATGAAGCTATATATCATTGGATGAGGTGTATCTTAAACCATAGTTTAACGTCCCACGAATATATCTTAAAACATGTTTGTAGTTATCCAGTGCTCATGTCTGGGTTCCACCTGGAACTGGCTTAAAGTGTTTACAGCAAAGCAAACATCTAGTCGAGTATTCACTAGATACATCAACGACCCAATTAATTGTCGATATAGGGATTTGCCTACTGGATCAGAATCTGAGTCTCTTACTCTTACTTTTCTTATATATGTGGTCATAGGAGTGGCCATGGATTTGCAATCCATCATTCCAAATTTCTGAAGAATCTTCACTGCATACTTTCCTTGTCCAAGGAAGATTTCACCACACTTTTGCCATACTTCTAGTCCCAAGTAATAATGCATGAGACCAAGATCTTTCATATCGAACTCAGAAGCTAATTCCTTCTTATACTGGGTGATGAGAGACTCTGCACCTGTCAAGAATAAATCGTCGACATACAGCATAGTCCTTCCCAGTCAAATGGGGTATGACATGGTCTCTCATCGCATCACAAATAGTCCTCTTTGCCTTGGTGTTCATCTTCCTAAAATCTGCATCCAACAAGAGAGATGGAGCAGGTGCAGGACGAATCAACATGGGAGCTTGAACTATATTCCATAGTTCAAGATCCTCCAAGACAAATATGATCCCGGTCTTCCAAGGGGACTAGTTGCTAGCTCCGTCTAGCCTATCCTATGCCCACAACTGAGACACCAACATGGTTGTCCACTAAAACTCAAATTGATGCTACACTCTGCAAAAGAGTACAACCTCACTCCTATCAACACATGTGTGAAAAGAGGTTTCCCAAACTGTCCAAAACAGTCCCACAAAACTGCCCACTGTATGCTCTACAAATCAGCAAAACTTAGCCACCTAGGCTCTAATACCATGTAGATTTTTGAGGAACTATGAGGGCTGCCCAACAAGTCTGTCTTGGACCTCTTGTTGGGATCTAAGTTTCATCAACCAAATCTGTCCTTTGCTGCATTTTAGGACAGCAATAAGGTCTGTTCAAATATGCCAAGAATTCTGCCCTCAACTGATGAATATATGCTCTTTTAAGGTGCCCTTGCAAGTAGTTTTAGTAACCCAATGTTAGTACATGCAAACCTCAAAACATATAGCACTCCTCTAGGATATTAAAATGCTCCTAACACTAATCTAAACACTAAGCATGCATGAAATTTGGACACAAGTATTTTTGGTCAACATGACCCTAGATAAAACCCCCCTAGGGAAAACTAGTTTGGAGATAGATGTATATAGAAGATCTCAAAGAAAAATTTACAACAAGGAAAACATATACAAGTGAACCTGGTACAATAGCAACCACACTTGGATGCATTGGAGTCCCTTGAAGATGTGTCTGCTAGCCATTTGAAGTAAGGCACCCTTTTCCTTGGTACGCCCTTCTTCTCTTGCTTAGCCCTTTGCCTCTTTCCTTGCCTCTTGCCTTGCCTTTTCCCTTTGCTTGAACCTTTCCCTTTGCCTTGCCTTTTCCCTTTGCTTGAACCTTTCCCTTTACACAAGAGTGCCTCCCTCCTTGGCTTGGTGTGCACTAATACCAAGTGCACCCCTCCTCTAGCAAAAACTCACACAAGTGAGCGCCCCTCACTCACCCTTACGCCCTCCATACAATAGAGTGTGTCCTCTCCAAGTAACTGAGCCTCCTCCACAAGTTAGGGACCTCTCCCAAGCTAGATGTGCCTCCTCTCACAAAATGCACCTCTCCACTAGCATGTGCGCCCCCTTCTCTAGAATGCGCCTAGCTTCAAGCTAGTGCCCAAGCCTCCATGAATGACCCTCCATGCAAGATAGCACCCAAGCAATGGCTTCTCCTCAAACCCTTGACCTCATGCCCCCTCCTCTCCTCAAGAAATGCGCTCAAGTGCTTCTCTTCTCCTCCTCTACTCACTCAACTCTCTCAAGTGACAAGTGAGCCTCTTCTTACCCTTTTCCCTCCTTTAGCCTCTCTTTGGCCAAACCCTAAAAGATCAATGGCCTAAATCCAATCTAGCCATGTCAAATCAATGGGTGAGATTTAATCCAAAAATCTCACTTAGGAAACCCACTTTCAATGGCCTAGATCCAATCTGGCCATGTCGAATCAATGGGTGAGATTTAATCCAAAAATCTCACCTAGGAAACCCCCTTTCTTAAGTTTCCTTAGTTTGCCTCATGTCCTTTAATTCACCCAAAAATCTCACCTAGGAAACCCCCTTTCTTAAGTTTCCTTAGTTTGCCTCATGTCCTTTAATTCACCCACAAAGTGAATTAAATGTCACTTGTGCTTTAAATGACATATTTCACTTTTGACTTAAATCTCGTAAGTCAAAGTGAAATTAGAACATAAAGTAAAGTAATAAGGGTAATAGTCTCCCCCTTTGTGTTTAGAGACTCACAAACACAAGGGGATCACTTTCCAAGCTACCCAAATCTCAACAGTTTCATCATGGGGGTTGGATAAACCCTAGTATGACACTTGTACATCCTTGTAATGTATAAAGCAATGTTATCAAAACCAGACCAATCAACCCCAAAAATGTTAACCGGTGGGCATCGAGGTACATAGAGGGTTGATTACCTCGATTAAATGCTAGTTTCATACCCACATACATGATATAATCCAGTGGAAATGTTGTAATCCTTCTAATCTTGAAATCCTGAAAAGCATTAAGTCTGATGAATTTTCAATGGAACCTAAAATTCTACTTTCTCCATATGAAGTCCAATGAGGTTGGAACCACTCTCAAACACCCTAAAACAATTAATGGTAATGTTAACAATTTAAGTAAAAGTGACATTAAAACTCAATGTCACTTTTACTTTCAGAATTTAATATTATCACTAATTACTAGGGTGGGTGAAATTGTGATGATATTTGGAAAGATTTAAAATGTTTATTAGTGGTTAAAGAGGGGATTTTTTGCAACCTATGGGGCCTTGGACCCTGTTGGCCACTTGGATGGGCCTGCAAACCAAAGATAATTTGCCGAAACGACTGTCGTATGAGCCAAACACCTTGGAAATGTTGTCGGTCGTACCGTACAGCGTTTCAATATCGAGAAACACCAAACGATATGGATGACGATATTTCAATGAAGTTTCGTACCCATTTCGACGCATTTTGGGTACTAGTACGACACTCAGGGGGGCGTTTCCTGCAACATTGGCAAAGACCTAGTATTCTAATCAGCATGCTCACATACTTTGGAGTTAAAGTCTAAAATTTGGATATGTTGTAGACGACACCCTCATCTACCTGCTCACCAAAGTTTCATCAAAAGTTATTGAGTTGAAGTTGTTGATGTTTTTGGTAGATGTGGGAGACATTCACCTCCTGCATAACACTTTCTTATAGATGAAGATGCCAAATAAGTCAAGAAAGACCCCAGTAGAGAAGTCGGCTCCCTAGAAAGTAATAATGTAAAATTATATTGCTCCAAAAGAGAAGTCAACCCACAGGGAAATTATAATTTTTCCAAAATAGACAAGTCGGCCCCATTGGAAAAGTTCATTGGCAGATTAGTATAAATAAAGGGTGATGCCCTTCTCATTTGACACAACATTTTCGGTCTGATATATCTCTGTAGCAGTTGCAGCAAAGTGGCACTTTCTGAGGCAAAGAAGGGGCACTTTCTGAGGCAGCAAAGGAGCCTATTCTGAGGCAATGAAAAGGCTAAGTCTGAGGCAAATCTGGGCACACCTGGACAACATATATTTCTGTGCTTGAAAAAGTAGATTGGGCACATGTATAACAACAGTCTTGAGGCAACAAAGTGACAGATATAAGAGGTTGATATATGGCAGTCTGAGATAGTGATCTAAGCCATCATTGGACAGCATCAGAGCTATCTTCTTGGGAGTTCTAGAGTACACATCTGAGCAGAAAAGATAAGTACTTGTTATCTGGGATTCTTTCTTGTTGGTTTACTTTACTAGATATAACTAATTCATGGTTATATTGTATTGGCATTAATCTTCTCTATAAGAAATAGGTGCTCGGTTTTCTTCCCTTGTGTAGAAGGGTTTCCCAGGATAACTTCTATGCTTTGCTCGGGGGTGGCACTTGAGGATGCCTATGGTTGGGTGGCAATGGAAGAACATTCCCTATGGAAAAATGAGCAGACCCATAATTCTGTTTTGTAATTTGTGCTTGGTTAATCTTCTTGAGATCCTAGTTATTTGCTACAGTTAGTCTAGTATTCAAAATTCAACATGGTATCAGAGCAGTGTTCTTGAAGAAGCCATTGCACAAGCTTTTCTAGCACCTCTTCTGCGAGCCACTACCTTCTTTCTGTAGTTTTGCAACTACACTTGTGACTGCAACGACCCCCCCCCACTTTCCTGTCAAGCTAGTTGTAGCACTTTGCCTTGATCGTTGGGCCTACGCCCTAGTCTAGCGCATCACCTGCTACCTTCAGATTGCAAGTTGGAGCACTTTGAAGTTTTAGGGTTTGTCGTTGTTGTCGGATGGTGTTGTTGTTTGCCACTGTTGCTGGAGGTATGTACTTGTATATGTTAATTTATATCATTATTCATGAGGGTGTTTGCAGGAGAAGGGAATTTTGTCCAAGCAACAACTTAGATCCAGAGGGATCTCAGATCCAGTACATTTAGAGGATGATTGCAGCGTCGTGTGACATTCTCCAGGTCGTTCTCCTCTGGACTGAATTGAGACGATATATGAGAGAACCCCTGTGTTGGGTGTGCCCATGTGTTGGGTGTGCCCATGTGTTGTGTGTGCGTCAGACTCTGGATTGAGTTGTGATGACGTGTGGTCTCTTGTCGACTCCTCTGGACTGAGTTGAGATGACTTGAGATGGTCTCATGCCTTGTACTCTTCTGGACTAAGTTGAGTCGGCTTGAGTTGGTCTCCTGCCTTGAACTCCTATGGACTTAGTTGAGTCGGCTTGAGATGGTTCTCCAGATGGTACTCCTGTGGACTCAGTTGAGTTAATCTGTTGAGTGTGATGTTCTTGTGGGTGAGCACAGGTGGATGTGTCCCTAGTGGCTAAGCACTAGAGGATGAGAGAGATCATTGCTATATTGTCTGAGAGTAATATTTGTTGTAACCCTAATTTGTGTTGCAAAGGTTACAAGTCGGCCCCACCATGTAAAGATAATTAATATTGTGTCAAAGATTAATTATATTATTCAGTTGAAGAGGTCGGCCCTATTGTGCCAATAGACACACCTATTGTTGTGTTAGGTCTTGTATAAATAGGAGGAGATCCTCATTGTGGATCTCTCACTCACTTGTCATCTCATAATTTCATACCTACTTGTATGGCTGAAGTGCGCATCTCTCTTGGGAGCAAGTTTCAAGGTCAAGTAGCACCCTCTTGTGTGCTCTATGGTTTATGGTGTGGGGGATCTTCTCTCGACTCTATAGCAAAGGATTGTTGGGTTTTTCCCTTGATTGAGAAGGGTTTTCCCGGGATAAACTCTTGTGTTCTTGTGCATGGTTATTCTTCTTGTGATCTTGGTTATTGTAGCACTTGTGTATGGTATTGTTGCATTGTTTATCGTTCAAGTACATGCTAAATTGAAATAAACCACATGTGCATGAGCTAAGCATTAAAATTCAACACAATGCACCCTCCAGATTTGATTGTTTTAATATGCCTCTAGTTGTTATGGCACCATTGTGATCTTATGTTTTGATCTATTGGAGTTATGATCATTATACTAACCATATAATACTAGAGATGCATTTGTTTATCTCCCCTCTAGGAGATATTCTTGTTTTGTTGTCTGTTATGGGCAGGTTATATTCCATGGAGGTTGCCATGGAAATGTTGTTGTTGTTTTCTTGTTCCAGGCAGGTTACCTCAGAGGCATGTCACAAGTGATAGCTTTGAGAGGGAGCTATAGTGATGGTTGCAGAAGATAACACATTAAATGATCTCTTGTTTGAGACATGAAAAAGATTGAACGGAGTTTGTACAGATTGACAGTTCAACCAGTTATGGCATAGGAGACTTGCTCATTTGCATTATAGAGCTTTTCTCGTTCAAGGGAAGATGGTGACGGTGTTTCGACAACTCCGTGTTGAGCATGATGGCATTTGTAGAAATTGTTCTCTTGGCATGAATGCCAAGGGATCTTTTCAGAGCAGTGACAGCAGATCCAAGGGGATCCTGTGCATTCAAATTTATGTGGACCTATGACAGTTGTTTCCTTTGAGAAGGAGGTACCCTTTAGGAGATCTAAAGGGTCTCTCACATGCAGATAGACAGTGAGACGCAAGAGGAGAGGGTGTCTTATCCCCCTCACCCTTCAATAGTTCAAATTGAGCTATTTGAGGAACTACACAGTTGAGATCTCGAGGAGATTTGGAATATTGGACTGTAGGCCCATGACCACACCGATGGTGATGAATATGAAGAAACTGAGAGAGTCTTCTTCCGATTCAGATTTGATTGATCCGACTATGCATCTACAATTGATTGGATCACTGATGTATCTGGTTAATACCAAACCTAATATGTGTTATGCAGTGAATGCACTTAGCTAGTTCATGAGTCAACTGAGACAGATACATTGGGTGACTGCGAAGCATGTGTTGAGATATTTGCGAGACACAATTGGATATGGCCTGAGACATGCTTCCAGTGTTGACACAAGACTGCAGGGACATGTTGATTTAGATTGGGCAGGGAGCGCAGTTGATAGGAAGAGCACTTTAGGGTGTTGCTTCAATTTTGGATCTGTCGTGGTTTCCTGGTGTAGCAGGAAACAGACTTTTGTGGCTTTGAGTACCACAGAAACCGAGTATATTGCAGTATGTATGGCAGTATGCGAAGCAATGTGGCTTCAGAAGCTCCTTGCAGGATTGTTTGATCAAATATTGGATCCCACCATGATTCATTACATTCGAGATATGGTGCAGAAGAAGATAGTACTAGTGGAGTACCTTCCCATAGATGAGCAGATTGCAGATGTTTGTTAAAATATTGTGTAACTGCAAAGAATATTCTTATCCCCTTTTGTGGATAAAGATAAAATATATTTATTATTGACTAGATCAATCCCCTTTTATGGATTGATCATGTCGGGTATTGTAAATGACCAAATCCCCTTTTGCGGATTGGTCAAACCCTAATTGTAATAGGCTAAATAAGAAGTCGGCCCCAGAATATATTAAAGGTGGTTATAACCACCCAGAAAAAGAAGTCGGCCCTGCAAGTGAAGAGACACTTCCACACGTGCTAGAATTGTATAAATAAGAGAGGCCAGCGCCTCATTTAGACAGACACTCAGTTCACTCATCTAGTGCGCAAGTATTGAAGGAAACTGCAGTTACCAGTTGCCAGAAGAAGGAAGAGAGAGAGAGGCGCATCCTTGGGAGAGGAATTCATGTGTTGTTTGGTTCATTATCTTGGCATTGTATTGGCTATCTATATTAAGGAAGTTTTGTTGGGTTTTCTTCCCCTTGAGGGTTTCCCAAGATAAATGCTTGTGTACTCTTGTGATTGTGTTTCTCTCAATGATCATGTCTATGCTATTGTTATCTAGTAAATTGAAAGTAACCTAATAATAGCTTAAACTTTAACATGGTATCAGAGCTAAGCTGAAGAGAGCATCTTTCACAGGAAAAAGAAAAACATCATTGTTGTCGTACATGAAAATTAGGGCTTTTTATTGAAGAAGGTTTGCAACCCCAAATCCATCTAGAAAGGTGCACCCTACCTCAAGGAACATTTTGGCATCTTCAACGCACATTTTCAGTGGCCAGATCTCCCGGAAAGTGAAGCCCTAGTTTTCACAAAGTACTAGAAGTACCAGAAAACCAGAGTACCAGAAGTACCAAAAAACCAGAAGCACCAGTCTAGAAATCCGCAGATCAAGTTTGAAGGGGTAAAATTTGGATTTTCAAAAATCTGACTGTACCAGCATACTCGCCTCAATCCAGCGCATCTTTTGGTGAGTTCAGTTTTCAGATCCAATTAATTTGATTTTTTTATTATTTCTATAGCCCGGAGGGCTAGGGTTTCTTCTACAAGAAAGAATGGCTACCAACATGAGGGTAGAAGACAGGCTGGAAGGATCTAGAAACTTCAAATCTTGGAAGCATAGGTTGCAGATGATTCTAGACGAGAATGATCTCCTAGAACATGTTACAGTGGGTGTACCAGAACGAGATGAAGAAGATCAAAAGACCAAGCATAAGAAGAATGAAAAGAAAGCAAAGAGAATCGTGTCAGATTCAATAAAGGATCACTTGATCGCTCATATATCTAAACTACAGACAACAAGGCAAATGTATGAAGCACTCAGCAGGTTATATGAAAGTAAAGACATCAACCAGAATCTTACCTTAAGAAATCAGCTTCGTAATATGAAGATGGAAAACTCGGAATCTGTCACATCCTACCTTATGAGAGTTTCTCCGATCAGAGATCAGGTTGCAGCTATTGGAGATGTCATTAGTGACAAGGAGCTTGTAACCACAACCCTAAATGGGTTTCCAACATTTTGGGTTCCTTTTGTACAAGGAGTGTGTGCAAGAAGCAAGTTACCCAAGTTTGATAAGTTATGGGCAGATTGCACACACAAAGAGGAAGCTCTTACAAAGGAAGACTTGTAGACCAACATAAAAGATTAATTGTTAACGAAGAGGAAGCTCTTATAGCTCAAAAGAACAAAATAAGTTCCTTCAGGAAGAACAATAAAGAAGCTAACTCTGTAAGAGTTCCAGACAAGAAGAAAGATGTTTCAAAGATCAGATGCTACAACTGTCAAAAGTTGGGACACTTTTCCTATGATTGTCCTCAAGGAAAAGGAAAAAGAAAGTATCAAGCACATGTGGCAGAAGAAGAGGAATCTCCTCCCTCAAAGAAGGATTTAGCAGAAATTAAGGATTATGTACTTTAAGTTGAAGATAGTTGATTTGATGAAAGATACCAAATGGTGGAGTCCGTAGAGCCTCCCCACACAAAAACAAAAGATAAGTATTCATGTTTATTTTTAGTATCTTGTTTACTTTAATACCTTTTCCTTACAAGTTAGTTTTTTGTGAGAATGTTAATTAAACTCGTTTTATTTCAATGTCTATGCAGACTTATGAAGGAAGTATCAAAGAAGAGGATGAAGAAAGAGATAACATATTTACTTCATGTATGATCACTCATGAGAGTGACAAAGAAAACATATTGTAACTAAGTTTACAAGTCTCGGAAGAAAGAACTTATGCCGTGACTTGCAGAAGTTAGACAACACGAGAAGGACGTATGAGATGGTGACAGTCGGTGAAGACCAAACAATATCCGATATTTATATAGGAGCAGGAGGCTCCTAAAGATGCAGAACAGAAATATTCAAGATGAAGAAAAAGATGGATACTCGGATATAGTGGATGAGATGCAGGTAACTACATGTTGCTCCAGTACCGTTCTTAGATGCAGAGGGAGCAGGTTGATCCAGTATAAAGACAGAAAGAAAGAAATATTCGAACTCAAGAAGGCACCCAGGATATTACAGAAGAGAACTTCAAGGATGATGATTAGAAACTATCAGTTTGGTGCAAGAGGGAGCTATGTCTCCGAGTTCGAAATAGAATATCGTGATTCGATGCAGTTAGGAAAGCAGATGGATGGTGCCCAAATATTTTGATCAAGATGAAAGTTATCCAATAGATGGATGGTGCCCAGCAGATGGGTAGCATGGTATTATACCATTGAAAGACTTTGGACCACAAGAGATTTTTTTGGATCCCATAGCTAGACCTTCGTAGAGAAGGAATGAGCAATCCCACAGGTAGACCTTCGTAGAGAAGGAGAAAGAGAAGAGACCTTCGTAGAGAAGGAGAATGAGAAATTTGCCAAGGTTGGCCTTTGTCCAAGTGTTGAGTTTTGAATACTCTAGGGACGTGCTAGAATACCCTTGTAGAGAGGGGTGTGACCACCCTCGTAGAGAGGAATGTGGATGTTTCTCCAAGGGGTAGCGGGCATATACTCTCCTCTGGCCAAGGATGGAGTAGCCTGGAACACAAACCTTGACCATGTGGAATGGTTAGATGGCTCTTGAGGTTTGTGTTGTAATCCTGCGTGGATCATGGAAAGGGAGTCTAGTCTTGCCCAGGCTAGCATCTTAGCTTCTCTAGTTCATGTGAGATGACTAGGAGTGAAGTTATGGTAGTAGTCCTCCCCAATGGATGGGTGAGATATATGACTACAAGAGAAGGGAGAACATAAAAGGAAAGACAAAACTCATAGAATATCTTTTGTGTGAAGATAAGAAAGAATATCTTCTGCGTGAGGATGGAAGAAAGAAAGAGAATCTTTTGCGCGAAGATAAAGAGAACAAAACTTCTGATGATTTATAGATATGCCAGTCAGTGATCATGATGCCAGATGACCAAGTAGATGCCTCTAGTTATCCAGTTGATGATGTTGCCCAGTTGATGATGTTATCCAGTTGATGTTGTTATCCAGTTGATGATGTTATCCAGTTGATGTTGTTATCCAGTTGATGATGTTGCCCAATTGATGAGGTTATCCAGTGGATGTTGCTACCTAGTTGATGTTGTTGAAATATCTGAGGTCCTATGAGGCTGCCATCTAAGGTCTGTCCTTGACCTTAGTATGGCTCTAAGTTTCAACTGTTTTGCTGTCTTCTTTTGCTGTTTTAGGACAGCAAACTGTCATGTACTTTCTGCTCAATGTT
>ML776581.1:269037-279305 GCA_009831015.1 Picea engelmannii | reverse complement strand
GATTCGAGGTGCTTGAAGTGCTTTCCACGTGTCAGTTAGCATCAAGCCGACATTCACTCATAGGTCTGTACCTATGGTGAAAGATCCTGGTGTGGTCTTTGTCCTAGTCATGGTGATTTGACAAGGAATGATAAAGACTAAAGATGCTATATACTATTACATGCGGACCCAAAGTGAGCCTAATCTTAGAGAGAGTTAATTGGCTCAGAGGGAGAGCCACAGAAGGAGTTTCTCCTCGGTTCAGGTGGGAGAGAGATGTCTCCCAAGACTGACAGACAGGTGTCATGAGTCTAGGGTGAAGTTTGTACACTTCAAAAACAAGAGTGGCATGTTGCAGAATGTCTCCCTTGTTGAGAGGGAGTGTTGATGTTTGGACAACATTGGGAAGACATTCTCTAAAGATAATAATTAATAATATAATTATTACTGATTATTAAATATAGTATATAATAAGTAAATGATAATACTAAATAGTTATTGATTATTCAAGGGACGCATCCTTTCATGGATGGTCACCTTATGTTCCCTATATATGGAACACTCAAAATTGTAATAACATATCGATCATATCTTATATGAACAACAACAGAGTCCACACTAGCTCTAATACCATGTTGAATTCATAATAAGATAGTAGATCTACAATAATATCTTCAACAAACCCTAATCCAATCATCAAACCAGCAGATTTATAACAACCCCTGATATAGATCACAAGAAAGATGTTCACATACCATATCTTCATCCAAGAACAATCAACCACACAAATAGAGCCATGAGCGAAACACAACAACTAGAGCAAATTGTTTAGAGCTTCCCTTAGGCAAAAGAATCAATGAATTCACTTGAATGAGATGATACAAACTGAGAAGTATATCTTTGTATTTATACACATCCATTAGAGTTAGGGTGCTAGCCCCAAGGGGATGATAGGCTGACCTAGTCAAATACAAAATGTACAATAAATGGGTTAGTTAAGTACCCATACATTGGCTCCATAAGGCTATAATCAATACTATGGATCAACATGTATACTCAAGTGAAGAGTAATCACATGATCTCAACACCTAGTAGGTGCAGTTTTATAATAACCCCTCTAGGTTTCTGATGTGTTTTGGTGTATACTTGGTTCAGAAATTTCGTCAAACAAGTACACAACAACCTGTAAGATCCCCTTATTAACTGCTGGTATGTTTGATGCTTTACTGATGATGGTTTTAGTGCTGATTTGGGTCAGGTGTTTTGTTAAACAGTTTGCTGGTACACTCAAAACCTCTAGTAAATTGCCCTTTTTGTTTGCTGTTGCTCATTTCTGGTGTAGGGCTTCTGCCAAACACTTTGTTGACAAACTCCAAACCACATGTAGAAACCCTTTACTGCTGCTGTCACATTTCTGATTTGGTTTCTTAAAGCGTTTTATAGTGGATGCATAGAGTTTTTTTGGTACCAAGTAGAATGTTATGGCATGCAATAATAATTATCAGCAAGATACAATAATTTATTGCTCAATCAAACTGCTACAACAACAGAGAAACACAACAAAACTGCCCAGTTTATTACGCCGAAGGCATTCTTTTAAGGGGAAGGTCTTTACAAAGTTTCGTCGTCTGTCAACAGCCAATGCAAGCATGACATCTGTTAACCTTCGATGGAAGCGCTAAATCTGTCTGTATAGATTTTGTCATATCTCCAACAACGTCTACATCTGTCCACCTTCAATGGAAGCGTGAAATCTGTCTGTAGAGATTTTGTCATATCGCCAACTATCTGCAACAATTGATTTTGACATAACTTCCCCTCCCACTTGCTCTGATTTTGATATACGGATGTCTCCAGTGTTGACATAACTTCCCCTCCCACTTGCTTCCTGGCATGCCTGCGATGTCTCATGACCACTACATCCTTATCCTCAGAATTTCCTTATCCTTATCTTGATCATTGAGTCTACGAAATTATCCCTTCCTTTACCGAAATGTGATCGCCCATGCATAGCATAAATAACAGGTAGAGAAGCAATTTGTAATTTAACTACTCAACTTCTCACTGCTCTGGAAATTCATCAGAGGAAAGATGTTGAGGTATGTTTAGGTAACAACATCGACAATAACTAGAAGCTCGCCCCTCCTTTGTTTGAGTTAGAAGATCAGGTATTTAGCCTCCAGAATTAATTTATGTAATGAAATGTCTGCTTAGATTAAAAATAATCTTTCATTATGAGCATATAGGTCAAATTATTTTAAAATAGTCATCCACCGAAGTGGTTGAAGGGATTCGAACCTACAAAGTCATGGTCATGCCTGTGGGTTTGGAATCAATCAGGTTATGTTGTACCAATGGGAAGAGCTAATTCTACCCCAGCAACACCCAATTCACCTGATGTCGAATCCTGCCTCCTCAAACACATCTCTGATGAGAAATCACACAAAAGGATGGAAATCAAACACATCTCTAACGAGAAATCACACACAAGGATGGAAATCCTGCCAAATTTGAATCTGGAACCTGTGGAAAAGCATTTTGGAACAATTAAGCATCGCAAAACTCTCTCAAGCTGCTTGTGTGTGCTCTGTGTGGATTTTCATCACATCAGAGTCCCAAGTGCAAATAAATGCATTTACAGCAGCCTGGAAACTCAAGGAAGTCATTGGTAGACCATCTTTTAGGAGTGCTTTGGCATGATGCAAATGATTGCCTACCCATAGGAGAAACAATAAGTAGAGAAGAAATTTACAATTACGCCGCTCAAATTCAGATTGCTCTGGAAGTTCATTAGGAATGAATGTCCTTGTTTGCAATATTCATCTTTTAAGTTTATGTTAATGGAGTTATTGTCCCGCATCCGAACCTCCTCAATGATGGGCTACTAACCATACATGGGGTGGACAAGTTGCTTCTTGTTCTTGAACCGTCGTTCTCAAGATGTCACAATAATTACTACGTGCCTGGCAAAACCTCATCATCTTTACGCTCAGCGACAACTCCGTTTTGTTGAAGGGCGGACAAGATTTTACTAACAGCTTGATATACCATGTGATTCCCAACAAGAGGTTGTTGTTGGTCGATCTTATGCATCTTCTGGCAAAGTATAAGACTCCACACTCTCCTCTACGACCAATTGTTGGTGGTGACTGACAATAAACCCTTCACTGTCAATCATGTGGGCGTAAAGATTCTGGGTGCTTTTACCAATAGATGGATAGCAGTTCACAAGATTGTTTGTCCCTTCCTTGCATCATCAACAGATGTAGGGGATTTCTTGCGGCAACATAAGCAACACGGATAATAAGGGACATCAAGGTGTAATATTAAGGAAAAAATTAATGAAGTAGCTTAGTATTCTTTAATTTTAGTTCCATCTATTTCCAGTTCTTTCGATCATCAACATCTTGATATTCATATTAACGAGAGAATTCATCTCCAAGAAGGAAGCACTAAATGCCTTATGTATACACTTCTGCAACAAGAGCTACCACCAACGGTTTGTTGTCTAAATGGAACGATTAGAATCTATGAGATAATATCAATGAATGGCTCTGAATTCTCTTTTATTTCTTGATTTTCAAAGACCATAATTACACACTCCAATTTCTTTTATTTTTCTATGTAATGCCATGTAAAATCCCTGCAAGCATTGTGCCACGTCTCTACAAAAGCACTGCAATCCAATGGGAGACAGATTAGAGGAAAACAAATTGATGAATGGAGAGAACAAGCAGCGCCATGAGCATATTGATAACCGAACTTGTTATAACCAAATTAAAATATAAAACCCCTGAAAACAGCATTCCTTCTATGTGAAAAAAAGCTTTGCAATCTAATGGAAGGTGGACATGTGGAGAGAACAAGCAGCCTCATGAACACATGGATTGCTATGAGTGTAATAGCAGGTGAATTAAGGGAGTAAAATATTTACACTATGAATGGTAATGGACATATGTTCGATCAACTCCAGTCCTCAACTCTTACATGGTTGTTGTATATAAGTGATAAAAGTTAAAAATGCCAAATCACAATGATTAGAAAAATAGAAAATAATGGAGTGTTTTTTAATAAGACTAAAATTTTATTTTCGAATCAATGATTAGAAAAGTAGAAAATAATGGAGTGTTTTTTAATAAGATACTAAAATTTTATTTTCGAATAAAAAATATTAATATGATTAACTTGTAAAAAATACATGGTTTGAAATTGTTCAATTTGTCATTTCAATGTTTATGTAAAGATCTAATTTCAATTTGTCATTTCAAAGTTTAGAGTAAAGATCCAATTCCATGAGTACTAATATCACTTTCTTGGACTTTAGTGTCACTATTAGGTCACCTTGGATGAGAGAGATTGTTGTTCACATATAGGTTGTTCACTTTTCCTATGAGACATTGTCAGTCTCACCTCTATGTGATATTATGCACTTTTCTTACAAGAGCTTGTCATTCACATATGTGTATGATATTATGTCATAAGTAGAGTCAATGGCATACCTTTGCAAGATGTTGTTTCATAAGCAATAGGTAGAATAGAGTGAATAGGTGAAAATAAAGGATAAACATCCAAGAAAACTGGTCATAAGCAAACTACATTTTCATATCAAACTTGTTGCATTACGATATCAAGTTCCTACTAATGACATTTATATATATATATATATATATCCTTTTAATTGTGCTTCTCATATCCCTTTAGTATTTTCTCTTTGAAGTTATCACATTTAGCAAAACTCAAGTACACTAGTGGTTTTCCCAAAATGCATTGAGTTGAATAACAAGAATGGTCAAAGTTGCCTCCAGAATTACGTGAATGACAACTATGTCAACGAGCTAATTGAATTGTTGATTCCAACCACTCGACATGACCACCATCAAATACATGTGCTTCCTATTCACATTTATTGGTGACTCCTCCTTATAATCCCTATGAATTCAACACACAATGGATACTCCAAATTATTCTGCTAAGCCCACAATTGCTTCTCGTTGTTTGGTAAATTTGTCAATAAATTATGTAGAGGTAGAGAATCTCAAACATTAGCTCAAGGATTTGCTCTTATTGGATAGTTCTATGAACAAAATGATAATGCAACAACCAATGCATCAACTTCAGTTCACCAAGGGATAGTATATTTATGAACAAGATGAAAGCAGACGTAGTACAAATGGTGGATGGAGGTTTACCTTGGAGAAGAAGAAGGAATTTGGATATATTGTAATTATGCATGCCATGTATATTATCCGCCCATCCATACATCACCTTGTGTGCCTCACTAAATAGTGTATTAACGTCCCTCCCACCTTTTGACATACCGTTCAATATTGGAAGCATGAAAGAAATCACAAAGCAATATTATATGAACCAAGAGTCTTAAAGAAATACTCACAAGTTTTTGGAAAACAACATTATTAATCATCACTTCTTTTGGGACATCTTTGGGTATTTTTTTTATGAGAAAAATTCACATGGTAGCCTATTCATCTTCTATTTAAAACTTGCACACTAAATGCACGCTTGGTCACGACTCACGAGCACTCTATGTTTTGTAGTGTACTCATTTTGCATCTCACAAGTCTCGTGCTCTCTCGAAAAATTCAAGAATGCTCCATGTTGAGCACATGATGTCCCCCACAATGACCAAGACTCAATCCTTTGACCTTTATTCCATGTTGTTTCCACCACGGCGTTGCTATTATTGCTACTCTTTTTACAATGAAGCTACTAACTACAATCAATTTTTATTCTGTATCTATATAGTCTACATAGTCAATCAGTGTGTATGGTGTAATATTTACATTAAATCAATGAGCTTGTAGCACCTTCCTTCCCCGAGTGCTTACATTAGAATCAACAATTGCCATAACACAATCGACAAACCCTCTCTCTTATTGTGCAAGAGACCTTCTCCTATGTTTACTGTCCAATATTCTGAACAAATAACTTCATTATGGTTTTAACAAAATGCATACCCTCCAAGGAACATATGAACCTGACTATCCTTAACCCAATTGTAGATTCAAGAGGAACATATGGACCTGACTATCCTTAACCCAATTGTAGATTCAGGAGACTGGATGGCCTAACAACAAAGTCAATAGTTGACTTTGTGGTTATGACCTTTGATCACCTGAATCTACAATTGGTTACAGTCAAGTTATGGACCCACTTTAAATAAAACATTCTAGTTTCCTTTTGCAAAATATCCATTGTGTATTTTCTTCGGCATTCCCTTCCCCTGCTTTAGGGGTATGCTAGTTTATTAATCCAATCAGAATTGTTAAAACAGCAAGAACTCACAAATCTGGGTTGGTTTATTGTTGTGTTGACTTGGAATATCCTTGCACTAGTTGGCACAACTTGGCTGGAAGATTCGAGGTAATGAGGAACTCTGAAATGGCTGTAAAATCGCCCTCCAAACCACAAGATTTGTTGCCTCTAAAGAAGAAGGTTTGGCCTCTCTCAAAGAAGACTCATCCAGCACAAAGAAACTCGGCCCCTCAACAATGAATTCAGCCCAGCAACCAAAGAACTCGGCCAGCAAAGGAAAACACGGCCTCCTCAAGTGATTTTCGGCCCCTACTCTAGCAAATTGATCCTCCCACAACCAAACTCGACTACAACCAGAAAATTTGGCCTACTCCCAGATGACCAACCCCTACCAAAGGACAATAGGGAACTCGGTTCTCTCAAACAACATGACCTCCACAAAGAGAAACTCGGTCTTCTCCCACAAAATATGGCTCCCACAAAAAGCCCAAGTTGCTACCAAAGATAGATCAATCTCCTCAACAATGAAAGCAAGTGGATAAGATAAGATAAGATAAGACAATTTTATTAATGTCCAACTAATGACCACAAAAGTAGGTCAAAGGGACTACCAAGTACAATGATGTCAATACAACACGGGAGTACCAAAAGGTCTCATATAAAAGGAAAAATGCAGAAAGTAAAGTGCATCAAGGTAAAGTAGTAGAGAGTGAGATCATCTCCAAGGTATGCAGAACCCTCGACCCCGAGCTCAGATACCTGTTTTGATGAAGAAATGTAGCGTAGGCGACGATCTAAGGACAAGAGGAGCCAGAAGAAGAAAAAAAAAGGAAATGGGTCTATCTTGTAGTGGACCCATTTCTCCTACCATCTAAGGTTGACTAAAGGAAGCTGAGTATAGTAGGGTGTCCTGAGGGGGAGCGACTAGGCTTCCTGGATTATCTGTTGCGCTATTGACTAGTCGAGGTAGTGCATTGATGAGGTCTAGGAGATCTCCTCTGTCTCCTAGGAAGGGGTCTGGTCTGGTCATGTCACTGAAATCTCGTGGGACAAGGGAAGGTCTCACGGATCCGCATTGATCTGGAGTCCACGGTTGCGCTGGTATCGGTCTGTGTCTTAGTGCCCCTTCCAGAGGATAGCACCATGAAGGAGGTGATCTGCCAAATAGGATCTAGTCTCGTAGAAGGCTGAATAGTATGGGCCCAGAGCCTGAAGGCCTCTTGTATGTATAAGGCAAAGCACCATTGATCCAGATACCTGAAGAATCATGTGAGGGTCTGAGTCCCTCTGAATAAGCAATGAAATCACCTCCTAATCTCATAATAAATGGGATAACGAAAGATGAAGTGCTCTTCAGTCTCGACCTCCTGAAGCTGGCATAGCTGACAGATCCTGTTTGGTTGATCGATATGATGGTTTGTCTCTATCCAAAGTTTATGAGAGCCCATTCTAAACTAGTTTCCCCACCAAATGGCTAGGGTGGAATCTTTCACCATCGAAACTTGATCAGCTAGGGTGGAATCTTTCACCACCATTTAAAGCTCTTTATTCCGGTTCCAACAAGCTATTACACCAAGGCACCCTTCTTAGATAATTTTTTTAAATGACAACCTTAGTGTAATCCATTAAATTGTGCTCAATAGTACTCCCAAATTACGAGAACGGTCGAAATGCAACGAAATCGAAATTTGACTGCGCATGAATGATCCTGATGATGAAAGATGATAAGCGGACCTCTGAAAGCATCATATAACTCCTCCAAACCACCCGAGCTCATTGTTAACCTCAAATTACCCCTTTGGTCAGGTCGACATAAACCCATAAGGTCATCCCCAACTGCAGAGAAAGGGAATCCAAAAATGGGAACATTACAAGTTTTGTTGGGCCTAGCCACCTAACTTCTCAACACCATAGCCCTACATAAAAGTAACCAAAGTAATTATCAAGAAGATCTAAACCAGCATCCTGTAATCTATATTGACAACTCATCAACTCAGTTATTCTGAATTTTCCTCCGTCTTCTTTACTTTTGTTGTACATATTGTAAATTTTTCAGACCCCAACCCAGTTTCAGTCTCGCTGATTTTTCAGCCAATGTTTAATGCCCAAACCCAGTTTTATCACAACAAATAAAACTCAGCAGAAAAATAATTTCAGAACTGAAACATGAGGATTCTGAACTTCGTTTATAACACAGAAATAAAATATCAACAGCATATAAAACTTAGAAAATTATTGACACAGAGATTTTTGGTCTAACATCGACCCTGGAAAAACCCACAAGGGGAAAACCAGTGAGAGAGGGCTTTTTATTATTTGTGAGCTTCAGAGAAATTTCCTTTTACAGCATATTCATCTTTAGAAATTACACAAACTTATCTGTACAGTCCTGCAGATTGCTCCTCGATTTCTGAACCAGAAATCCGTACCACAGTACGACTATCCTAGCAATAAATGTTGTACAGACTGTCCTCGTTTTGCCTGCCAAACTTCTTCTGCAACTGTACGGAAAAACCCAGCAGTAAACTGTCTTGAAAAACGTGTCACTACCCTTGAAAAATGCACCCAGAATTTATGACAGTACGGCCCTCGAATTTTGTGCAAGTTCGTACAGACTGTACGGATTTTCTTTGCCCAAAAAATCGTGCCCAACACCTTCCTCGATTTATGTGCCTGAAAATCACTGTACGACAGCCTTGGAATGCGTGCCAATACTCTCAGAATAACTTGTTGTTGTCTATCTCGAAAACTGTGCACAGTAATGGTTAAACGACCTCTTCAAATCCGTATTGTACAGCCTGTTCTTCCTTGTTGTCTGTTGCGATGAAAATCATGCCTACTAGTTGCCTTGGGATATGTGCCTCTTCTGCAAATGTTGCCTCTTCTCAAAGCTCGACCTCTCTCCTTCTCTTGCTCTCCAAAAAGTGAATGAACAACCCAACAATGGGTGCCCCCTCCAACCCTAATCGACCTCATGAGGTAGGTGAGGAGTTTCTTAATCCAACAGTTGAGATTGAATTAGATGAGTGGATGAGATTGAGTGTCTCTTCACTCACTCTCACTAAAGTCATAAAGTCACCATTTAATTTGCATCTCACAAATTAAATAATTAGGGCCCACATTAGGCACTTTCTCACCCCTTAGATGCCTAGGGATGAGAAACACTTGCCTAGGTAGTTTTTAATTAAAATTTCAACACTCCCTCTTACCGAGGAAAGTGTTACTCACCACTCCAAGCTTGTCCCTGAAAAATTCAAACTTGCCTCTGCCCAATGCCTTGGTGAGTATGTCTACAACCTGCTCCTCTGTAGATATGTACTGTAGCTCCACAGCTCCTCTCTGAACATAGTCACGAATGAAGTGAAAAACGAATCTCAATATGCTTAGACCGGTCATGAAAAACTGGATTCTCTAAGAGTTTAATGCAACTATAATTATCACAATAAATCACGGTAGGCCTCAACTGCACACCGAACAATCCCACCACCAACTTGCGAAGCCAAAGGGCCTCACTGTCCTGACTGGCTGCCATATACTTAGCCTCTGTAGAACTCAAAGCCACTGACTTTTTCTTCCGACTGAACCACGACACAACTACTGAGCCCAATCCGAAACAGCACCCTGAAGTGCTCTTCCTGTCACTGACACATCCTGCCTAATCTGAATCTGTATAGCCAACCAAATGAACTCCTCTCTGATAGTCCAGACCATAATATACCGTACCACAAAGATACTTAAGCACATGTTTTGCTGCCACCCAGTGCACTCTCCTAGGCTCCACCATGAACTGACTGAGAGTGTTGACAGCAAAAAATATATCTAGCCTGGTATTGACCAAATACATCAATGACCCGATCAACTGATGATACAAAGTGGAATCCACCAACTGTGACTCAGAAGCATCAACCTTCTTCCAGTTGGTAATCATGGGAGTGGTCATGGGCCTACAATCCTCCATCTGAAATCTGCTCAGAATGTCACACACATACTTCCCCTGTCCCAGGAAGATGTGTCCA
>ML776581.1:225296-244914 GCA_009831015.1 Picea engelmannii | reverse complement strand
ATAGTCGTTGGTAACCCAATAGTGGTTAGCTAGGTTAGAACCAAAGACCTCACGGTGAACTCCGCCTTGAAACCATGTGTTTAAACCTATTGCCCCTGATTTGTATGAGGCTTATACTTCTGATTTTCATCACAGTTGTCAGAAGTTGGCAGGATGACACTGATAGAGCATTTGATGGACTAGGGGTACATGGTTAAATCAAACTTTCATAGAGAATGTTTCCCTTGGGACAATTTTCTCTGTTGACCATCTTTGGTGGGTGCTAAGACACTCTAATGGAAGTTTTGCTTGCACGTTTGTACTATCTTTGTGATGACACCTAGTGATTGGCTTGGAGATGATTGATTTGGTTTAGTGCTTTGGCTGGAGGAGGTTTATTGTTCTCATCTATGGATTGATTGTCATGTTTGATGGTTTGTTTAGTGGTGTGCTCCTCATATTACATATTGTTCATTGGAGGATCAGATTTCTAGTGGATACTTTCATGAGATGATTGCTTGGGTCATCGAACGCCTTTTTTAACATGATTTATCTTGGCATTGTGGTGTTATTCTTGGTATATTTACTCACTATTTGGTGTAAGCGCTTCACCTTTTGCACTATAACCTATGATGATCTAACCCTCACATTGGTTAGACAATGGTGATATGTGATGAGACATGGCCCTTGAGGAGAAACACTCGTTCCCTAGTGCTTATGGACTTGTTTGACATGAGGATGATGTCTTAGCATTGTGGACTCCTTGTTTTAGGAGAATGCCCTTGGTATGCACACATTTCTATATGGACTTAGCCCTCTCAACAGCTATATTTGACATAGTATATCATGGTTTGAGCCTTATGGTGTGAACACCCTAGTGCATTTGGGCAGTGTGGCACATGGACCTACTCCTAACATGTTCTACTTCCATCCCTATTGGAGCGCTCCCTTGGTTTCCCCTTCTTGTCACATATGATGAGGCATGAGACATATTTTATTATTTGTGTGATGGAGTCGTCCCCTTGTTTCTTCGAGTTGTTAGACTACTTTGATGACCTTGCACATGGATTGTTGTTAGTATATTTGTGATTAAGTCCTTGTACCATGGATCTAATAATCAGCATTTGATCTGGTGATTTTAGTACCTTGCTTGCACATGGTAGTAGTTCACACCCCACTTGAGCTCTTGATTGGATACATGGCACACTTGTGCACACATTACTACAGTCCCCACCCTTTTATATGGAGTTAGTTGATGATTTGGAGATGTTTTCACGTGGACCTACATCCTAACCCTTGGTTTGAATTATCCTTGATACAAGTAGGTGGTTATAACAGTTGTATCCTTCTTTGCAACACATTTCCATGGGTTAGTTGGCTTCTTGAAGAGGCCAGCTTAGGTGTTCTTGCTATTTTCAGCATATTGTTGTCATTTGATGAGGATTTATTCATTATGCTAGTGGAGCACTCCCCTATTTTTGGGTATTTAAATGCTTGACTCGGTTTAACTTGGAGGGTTGTCCCTTAATTTGAGTCGCACATGCCATTTGGAGGAGTTTTGTATGGTTCACATATTGGATAAGTAAGACGTCTATCTTCATGAGGAAAAAGGTACAAGGTGGAAATATATTAGCCTTTTTATAAGTGAGGAAAAAGGAAAAGTTCAATCTTAAAGGATTATTGTAACTCCTATTATTGTTAAGTGGAATTTTATTAAAGGAGTATAAAAAAGGGTTTTATTAAGGAAGGAGTACATAAGGTTACAAGGTTGTTTCGAAAAGTCAAAAGGGACTACTTAATTTTTAAAAAAATATTTTTGAAAATACAAGGTTGATACAAAGTCCCCAACTCCATATCAATTTGTGGGTTTCTTGCATTTCATGTACCGACATATTACAAAGAATATTTAAGTTTGTAATCAAATATCATTTAATGTAAATTATCAACAAAAGCAAAATGGAGTCTAGTAATGAAAAAGGAAGATTTCCCAAAACTTCAAAAAACTTTGTGTTAATGCTAGTTAGAGTCAAAGGGACACTGGTGGGAAAAATGTCAATATTTCTATTGCTCCCACCGAATGTAATAATTATGTTAGTATTGAATTCGCTAACTAGTTAGTGATTCTTGGGTCCAATATAATTGAAAAGATAGACTTTCGGGACAAAAAACAATATGACATAACCGATTTATAGTTAAACATTGGAGATTATACTTTTGTTTCGCAATTAATCGTTATATTTTTGTGGAGCGATGATGGTTACATAATTCTAGGTTCACCTTGGGTGGAAGCACTAGGGACTTTCATTTTAAACACGAAGAAGTAGTTTTTGACATTCTCCTATAAAAAGAAAAATATAACTTTACAGGACTCTACATTGGAGTCAGATTCAGTAACATCAAAAGACCTTAAAGATATCTCAAAAATTACCCTTCGAGACAATCAGAAGACAATTCAAAAAATGTAGAAAGAAGTTGATGAAGTTATCACAGATAAAAACAAAGAAATTTCTTGCCTCAAGAATCATAGTCAGAACTTGATCGCACAAATTAACAAGTTAAAAGATGAGAAGAAGTTGCAACAAGAAACATTAAAGAAACTTACCAACAAGAAATCATTGATTAATAAAGAAACAATGCCATCGAATTAAAAGATTCATCAACTGTAAAAATCCAAGTTCTAGAGAAAGGAACAAATACAAATCCAGTTGAAGTAGGGACAACTTCAGATGTTGGAGTACAAACAATGGAAATTTCAAGTATACTTACTAATAGAAGTCCATCGATTAACAATGTAACATCGGTGCATGAAGAAAACAAAACCCCAAAAGTAAATCAAGAAAATGTTGCAAGTACAATAAGGAAAAGTCATGATATAAAAAAAAACCTTATTGACATCCCAATCACAAGAGCAGGTATCTTAACCAGTCAGTTTATCAACATCACTCAAGATGAAAACAATTAACCTATTTTCCGAAGAATATTAATGTCGGCATCATTGAGTCTCATAATAACAATTCATATTGGGTATCACATAAGCGCAACGTTCCACAAAGGATCGAATTGGTATGGTCAGATCCTTTTATAGTTCAACAATTTTGCTTGGCACTTAGAAGTTCATACCATCTCATATCATCAACCATAATAGCATCAAGAACCAAAAACTAAGCAAAGATATTACAAGCCATAGCAAAGATGTAAGGTCTTTCTATAAATATGCTTTGAGGACAAAGCATTTCAAAAGGGGAAGGCAATGTTATAAACACATACTTAAAGATAAATATAAATAAATAATAATTAAATAACAATAATTAATAATTAAATAATGAAAAAGCATGTCTTATCTAAAGGACATGCCTCTTAGTGAAAGGGAACCCCTGCATGGGTATATATATATGGCCTTCATTTGTAATCATGATCATACTATATATTCATATTCATATTCTCATATATATTTATTCAATATAATTTGTTTCCACATGGATTTCTTTATATTGTTCCAAATATTTTGGATGTGTGTGATCTGAACCGGATTGGTTCATTACAATCACAAAAGATCTACAAGTGGTTATGTGTTTAACCTATTTGGAGGAGCGATCAGTTGGTTGAGCAAGTGACAATCTGTAGTTTCACTCTCAACTACAAAAGTTGAATACATGGCAACCACCCATGCAAGCAAGGAAGCTATATGGTTATAGAGATTGTGTTCAGGTATTGGGTTTGTACAACAAGTTGTAAGGTTAGAAAGTGACAATGAAAGTGCAAACTTTCTGCCAAAGAACCTTGTTTATCATTCTAAAACAAATCATTTTAATGTTCAGTACCACTTTGTGAGGACATGGTTGAAGACAGGAAGGTGTTGTTGGTGAAGGTTAACACTTTGAGCAATGTTACAGACTCATTGACGAAGTCTGTTAGTACTAATAAGTTCCCTTAGTGTAGAAAAGCAATGGGAATTGTTGCCTTGAAATGTTGATCTTGTAAAACATGGGCCTCTTGTATGCAAAGAAAACAACAAGCAGGAGAATGTTAGGAATGTGTTATATTCTTTGCATGGTTATCTCTTGAATTTGTTATGATGGGTATGTGTTATATTCGTTGCCTGGGGGTTCGAACATGAAGCCCCCCCAAAAAATGGTTCATTTTGGTCTATTTTTGCCCTATTTTTGGTGTCTTTCGACCCATTGTAATCTAATTTCGGTTAAGAAAATAGGATTGTAATCTAATCTAGGTGAACGAATTAAGGTTTTGGATACTGCACAATCTTATATATTTGTTTGTAAATGGTGAAGTTAATAGAATGAAAAAGTTAGAGGTGTGGCTCTAACGTTTGTTGGTTTTTCCAATGAAGGGTTTCTAAGGTAAATCTTTGTGTACTTTATGTATACTTTCTATTTTGTTTAAGAATTTGCTTGCTTGATGTTAAAATTTTAATTAAAAAGTACCTAGGCAAGTGTTTCTCATCCCTAGGCGCCTAAGGGGTGAGAAAGTGCCTAATGTGGGCCCTAGTCATTTAATTTGTGAGATGCAAATTAAAAGGTGACTTTATGACTTTGGTGAGGGTGAGTGAAGAGACACTCAATCTCAACCACTCATCTAATCTAATCTCATCCATTAGATTAAGAAACTCTTCACCTACCTCATGAGGTCGATTAGGGTTGGAGGGCACACCCATTGTTGAGTTGTTGGTTCATTGTTGAGAGAGCAAGAGAGAGAGCATTTTCGAGCTTGAGAAGAGGCCACTTTTGCAAAGCTAGGGCACGCATCCCAAGGATCTATCTAGCACGGAAATCGAGGCAGCAAGTACAATATTGAATGTAGGTCGTACTGTACGGATAGAGCAAGTTGTACACCAAGCAGAGCAGGCACAGAAATCGAGACAAGGTACAGTCCGAGCAGAGAGGTCATACTGTACGGATTTTCGAATTCCATAAAGCATGGAAAAAAAAATGGCACGGAAACCGAGACAAAAAAAAGTACAGTTCATACTGTACGGATTTCGTACAGTGCGTACGATTGTTATTCAGGCACAGAAATCGAGGTTAAGACGTGCTATTTTCTGGAAGTTTTGGCACGTTTCCCAAGGTGGTCGTACAACATTTATTGCATTGTTTTGGACTGAGACTGTTGGCACGAATTTCGAGGTGACCGTACAGCATTTTGGAGGCACATAAATCAAGGAGCAGACCTGTAATTAATTGCAGAAAATTCTTGAAAGAGTTTTGTGGAGTTTCGCTCATTTTCCTGTGTGAAGACTTGGCACGGTTATCGAGATAAATTTGTCATTAAATTTCTGAAGATGAACAAGCTGTAACAGAATTTCTATGAAGCTCCTAAATAATAAAAATCTCCCTCTCTCACTGGTTTTCCCCTTGTGGGTTTTTCCAAGGTCATTTTTAGACCGAAAATCTCTATGTCAATATTTTCTGAGTTTTATGTGCTGCTGATATTTTATTTCTGCGTTATAAACAATGTTCAGAATCCTCATGTTTCAGTTCTGAAATTATTTTTTCTGCTGAGTTTTATTTTCTGTGATAAAACTGGGTTTGGGCATTAAACATTGGCTAAAAAATCAGCGACACTGAAACTGGGTTGGGGTCTGATATTTTACACTTGATTCACTGTAAAGGTTTAAAACTTACATCTGGTATAGATTATCGCCCATTTAGGTTGATACATAGAAGTTTTTACATCTAGATTCACTTTTTAAGTTTGTGTGCTTGCTACTCGTTTAGTGTACTTACTGATTTGCATCTGAATTTATTTCGGACAGCAACATATTTCATCACTTTGAGGTCATACTCACCCCTTTAGATTATCATTGCACACCTTACACTTTTTAGGGAAGACCCTATGGTTGGAAAAGCACCAATCCAAAATGAGACAAGTTTAGAGTGAGGTGAGGAGTTATCAGGACTCTTTGTATTTTAGCCAAAAAGAATTTCCAAATGATAACACCATCCATAACAATTTAATACTTTTTGTAATTTGTAACAATTAAGATAACATTATGATACTATATTAATAATTGCATCACATTTACTAGCTAATCTCTCTCCTTGGATGTATTCAAGATTGAAATGAACAATAGTTCATTTCTGAGAAATATCCGACATAAGAAAGACAATAGGTTGAAATCCATATAGTATTTAATAATTGAAAAATGAAGATATGATTTGATTGATTATACAATGCCTTGTGATGTTATATTTAAATTTTATATGCATTGGTTGATGGATCATGTCCCTTGGTTAGGTCACGCCCCTTAGTTAGGATGTGCTACTTCATTTATTATTAGTAGTATTAGTATATATTTATGTTCATTACATTGCCTATCCCTTCAAAGATGCTTTGTCCTCAAAGCATTTTATGAAAAAACTGTCTTTGTTATTGCTTGTAATGCCTTCTCATGATTCCCTATTCTTGAAGCTATGATGGTTGACAACACAAGACAATATGAATTACAAAGCGTTGAGCAAAATTGTCATATTCTATAAGGGTCAAACCACCCTAATTCAATTTTCTGCAGAACTAGGTGGCAACAACTTCTGTCATTTGGAAAATGATAAGATTCCACACCTGAGTATCTCTTCAATATAATAGATCTTCACTTAGTTTCTCGTATTGATTTCACCTTTGCTTACTTTGTTGAATAGTACAATGGCTTTTATAATTAGGATGATGAAAAGGCATCATTGTATCTTGTGTCTAGTTTTTGGGACCTTTGTCTTTTGATGCTTCTAATGATTTATTGGTTGATAAAATTTCGATTGGATCTGTATTGGTTCCTTTCTCCAAGGTCTAGATTTTTACATCCGATGACTTCTTTCTTTCAATAGGAACTCATTGTTTCTTTATCAATCACTAATTTTTTGTTGGCAAGTTGCTCCAGCATTTCTTGTTGCAGCTTCTTTTCACTTTTTAACTTCTTAATTTGTATGATCGAGCTTTGACTATGATTCTTAAGGTGAGAAATTTCTTCATCTTCATCCACAACAACTTTGTCAAATTATTTTTGCATCTTTTGTATTGACTTTTGATTATCCTGAAGGATCACCTTTGAGACATCTTTAATGAGGGAGCTTCTAAGTATGACTTCATTGTAAAGTTTTGCAAGGTTATCTTCTTCTTCTTATAGCAAAATGTCAAAAACTTTTTCTTTATGTTTAAGATGAAAGTACCCAATGTTTCCATCTAGGTTGAACCTAGAATTATGTCAACTTCATTTAGATATATGGTTGTAAAATTGAGTCGGGATATGACTTTATAATCATCAATTGTTAATTGTAAGTCCCTAATTTCATATTCCCTCTATGGTGAACCAACCTGGCTCACGAGTTAATAATCCAAAACACTTGGAATATAAAGATATCCATATAGGACAATAATATATATTAATAATAATGTATAAGAATATGAGATTGACGATGAATACAATGAAAATGAGGGCTTTATATACCCATGCAGGGGTGCCCTTTTATGAAGAGACGTGACCTTTCATCGGAAAGGTGTCGCTTCATTATTAATCATTAACTATTGATTAATTATTATTATTATATTTTATAATGTATTTACATTTATTATTATATATTGTGTTCATAACATTGCCTTCCCCTTATTTCCATTTATGTTGTTGAAAGATCAATGCAATGGGAAGAAAACTTCAACGAGAAGAGGGTTTGGACCAACTGCAAGCTAGGGTTTGACAATCACGGCCATAGTAGAGGACAGCATGAGCACCAAAGGGGGGGGGTAAGGGTACCCCCTCATACAAACAGGTAGTGGTAGACAGAGGGAAAGGGCCAAGAGGCGTAGTTTTCAAGGCACCAATGGCAGGCACCTCGAGATCAGACCCAGAAAAATGTCAGGAAAGGAACCAAGGCAAAAGTGAGTGCATGGGAGAAGAAGCCAGAGAAACTCAGAGTGAGGCGCAAGACACAGCGAAGCCCAACGGGGCAGAAGGGCGCAACCCGTGCAAACCCAAAACAACAATGATACCCAAGCCTCAAGGTGATACTGGAGGATCCGCAAACGCAACTCTACAGATGAAGACACATGCATTGATCTGCAAGTTCATGGGTTTGTGGCCCACAGAAAGAATGTTGCGCAACTGGATTAAATATCATTGGAAGCCAAACGGAGAAGTAGAGCTCCACCTGGGCTCGAAAGGTTTCTTCACAACAGTAGTCATGAACCTGGAGGACAGGGATAGAGTCTTTGAGGGAGGGCCATACTTCCACGCCTCACCATCACTGTACATGCGGCCAGGGAAGGAAAATTTCTCCCCAGAAAAAGAGACTTTCAAAAAGGTGCCGGTCTAGCTAAAATTTTATTCCTTACCTTTAGACTATTGGTTACCCTCTACTTTCGAAGCAATAGGAAACAAACTGGGGAAATATGTGAAGACCTCAAAAGCCACCCTAAAAGGGAGATATACATCTTACGCAAGAATCTGCATAGAGATGGATGTGTCGGGAGCACTCCCAGAAGCCATAAGTCTGGAGTTCAGGGATGAGGCATGGATCCAAAACATAGATTACGAACAGATCCCCTTCAGATACAGAAGATGCCATGAACATGGCCACCTAATCAGAGAATGCCCTCTTAATAAAAAACAGGAAGCGGAAAATCCCAAACCATAGCAAGATGAGGATGGGTTTATAAAACCAAACCCCAGAAGCAGAGCAAACAAAAAGCAAAGTAGAACCCCAGCAGGAAATAACCCGAAGACCCGAAATAAAACGGAAGGAAGGGACAAAACCAATAAAGGGACAGAAAACGAAAAGAATTCGGCAAAAGCTCAAGAAGTCAGAGAACAAGCAACAAACGAGCCCACCGATCGGCCAAGTAACAAGAAGGAACAGGGGAGTTGCGCAACCCTGATGGATGGAGAAATCAAAGACGACAACACCCCCATGCAAGAAGCAAAGGGAGATGCGGAAATGACCCCAAGCGAAGTAGGCACAGAAGATCCTGATCTCAGAGACCTTGTGGAAAGGGAAGGGATAAATCTCTCGAACATACTGGAGCAATGGAAAAGACAGGGAGTAGACAATGTACCAACAGAGCAACTTGATCGCATTCAGTACATGTTTCTCCTAAGGGAGGAAGCCAAAGCTAGAGGACTAAAGCGCACACACGAGGAGATTGGACACCTAGGAGTCAAAGCCGGCGAGGGACAACTGCAGCTCTCACCCAAGCAAACACAAAGGAAAAAAGGCAGGAAATCAAATAGCATAGCCCTACAGGAGCTTGGAGCGCTACTGATAAACTCGGGTAAGATCAAGAAACTCTTCTCCAACTCCCCCCAACATGTTTAAATGAAGGCTATAACTTGGAATATAAGGGGCCTAAACAGCCCAAGAAAGCAAAGAATCCTTAGAAATAAACTAAAGCAAGAACAACCGAATCTCTGTTTTATTCGAGACAAGATGCAATACAGACAGAATGGAGGGAATCAGTAAACAACATTGGCGCAAGTACAAGATGGTGGCTATCGAAGGCCACCAAATGACAGGAGGTATTCTCACCTTGTGGAGCCCACAAGTACTGAGCCTAATAGCAGCCGAAGTGACCAGGCACACCCTTACAGTTCGCATGCAAATCATTGGAAACACAGAGGTGATTTTATGCACTAATGTGTATGGGCCCCAAGTGTCAGAGGAAAAGAGAGGAATGATACGAGACTTAGAAGATCTTAAAACCCGATCCAACAACCTCCAATGGATCTTGGCAGGGGACTTCGACATCATCACGTCACTTGCGGAGAAAAAAGGAGGTACAAGAAGATTGGATAGGGATGTGAAAGAATTCTCAAAGTTCATAGACACAGCGGAGATGGTAGACCTCAAAACTAATAATGGTCAGTTCACCTGGAACAATAAACGGATGAACCAGTATCAGGTAGCAACAAGACTTGACAGATTCCTAGTATCGAAGTCAATCATTATGCAGGGGCTAACCTTAGATTGCAACATCCTCCCCTGGGGGGGATCTGATCACTGGCCAATGCAACTGGAAGCAGGCTTCCAAACCACACCAAAAAACAGACCCTTCAGATTTGAGAAATTTTGGATTGAACACCCGACTTTCAAGGAAATAATCAAACAGTGGTGGCGGGAGGAGCAACCAGAGCAAGGGACAAGGATGTTCAAACTCTATAAGAAACTAAAGTATATCAAATATAGGCTCAAGGAATGGAACAAGGACACTTTTGGGAATATAAACCGAGAGAAAAACAACATAGAAGAAAAAATGAAAAAACTCCAGGAAACCTGCATTTTGGAGGGTTGTACGGAGGAATGGAAAAAGGAAGAGATCCAGATGACCCAGGAATGGGAAGCTCGATGCCAGCAGGAAGAAACACTTTCGCGACAAAAGTCCCGTATCAGATGGCTAAAGAAAGGAAAACGGAACACCAAGTTTTTTCATAGAACAACCATGGTCAGAACTAGGATGGAATAGAGCGAGAGTCACATAAGGAGATCGAAACTACTCTGGTAATCCACTTCCACGAGATAGCCCAGGAACCCAACCAAGACAGAACGGAGGCCATACAAAGGATAATCCATCATATCCCCCGCCTGGCCACCGAGGAACAAAATAACAACCTGAACAAACCCATTGCGAAGGAGGAAATTGACCAAGTACTCCAGGAAATGCCCAATGGGAAAGCCCCAAGTCCAGATGGCTTCACAGTGGAATTTTTCAAATCCTGTTGGGAAATTGTCAAGCATGGCGTTTATAGGGTAGTGGAAGATTCTAGAAGGTCAGCCTCATTCTAAAAGCGCTAAATGCTACAATGATTACACTAATCCCCAAAAAGAATGAAGCCAAAACCCTTGATCGTTGCAAACCTATAGCGATGTGCAATGTGGTTTATAAGATAATCTCCAAAGTTATAGCAAATAGATTGAAACCCCTCCTACCCACATTGGTCTCACAAGAACAGGCAGGCTTCATGGAAGGAAGACAAATAATGGACAATATCATCCATGCCCACGAACTTATCCACACCCTGAAGCTTCAGAAGAGAGGGGGAATGATAATACAACTGGACCTAGCAAAAGCTTATGACAAAATTAGTTGGCACTATATGGTCAAGACTTTGGAAGCCTTTGGTTTCACCCAGAACTGGATCAGCTGGATAGTCAGCCTAGTATCCACAACAAGCTACTCACTACTAATAAATGGAGACCCTGCCAAACCTTTCTGGCCCACGAGAGGCATCAAACAAGGAGACCCGTTGTCCCCCTTCCTTTTCATTCTGATGATGGAAGGTCTCAGTCGAAGCATAAAAAGCGCAACTGCAACAGGTGAAATAACAAGTATCAAACCTTTCGAAAATTGCCCTACTTCCACACACCAACAGTTCGTGGATGACACCTTACTTCATGGCATACCCACGGTCAAAGAAGCAAAAGACTACAAACGAATCCTAGAAGAGTTTTGGGAAGCCTCGGGTGCAGAGATCAACCATTCCAAATCTATGATCTTCTTCTTCAATACCAACCCCGCAATCCAAAGAAATTTGGCCAACATTTTGGGCTTTGAACGCAAAGCACTCCCAACTAAGTACTTGGGCATTCCCCTGATAGACAAAGCTTACAAAATGTCAACTTGGGAAGGAATAATCAACAAATTACAGGAGCGGGTGAAAAACTGGATGTACAGATTCCTCAACCTAGCCGGAAGACTTATTTTGACCAAGTCTGTTTTGCAAGCAATTCCAACCTTTATGATGTCCGTTTTCCCAACCCCAAAGGGGATACTACAAAAAATAAGAACCATCCAAAGGGACTTCCTGTGGCGAGGAGCGGAAACAAGGAAAAAATGGGCCCTGGTGGCTTGGGAGAAGGTTTGTAAACCAAAAAGCAAAGGAGGTTTGGGGCTACAAGACCCGCAAGTGACCAATGACGCCTACATGGCGAAACTCTGGTGGCGCTGGGTCAAAGAAACTGCTATACCATGGGTAAACCTGTGGAAGGCAAAGTATGCCTCGAACATACGCGACCAGGACAGAATCCTCTTTAGAGGCACCAGGGAAGGATCAGCCATCTAGAACCTAGTCTGGCGCAACAAAGCCTGGATTCAGACACACATCTTTTGGGAAGTAAGGAATGGCAAAACAACCAGATTCTGGGAGGACGCCTGGCAACAGGAACCTAGAATGGAGAAATCAGACAGGGAGGAACTCCAACAGGAGTTGATCGCGCAAGGTAAAACCAGAGTCTACCATTACTGGAAAGAAGAAACAAATCGCAACAAATGGAGAATTTGGAACACTCTCACCCCACAGAATAGAGACCAAACCGCAACAATAGTAAAAGAGGTGGAGGAGGAATTGGAGAGACGAAAAATTGCAGTCGCGGAAGGAAATGACTAGCTGAGAATCGAGATGGGGACAAAAAGACGACGGGGAATACAATCTAAAAGAAGTCTGGCACTATATCGCGGACCAGGACCAAGAAGACCTGACGCAACAATGGGATAAGCTTTGGAACAGCCCCCATTGGCCAAAAATAAAAAATTTCCAATGGTTAATACTCCAGAACCGAATTCTAACTTGGGAAAACCTAAGGAAAAGAGGATTCATAGGTCCTTCCAGATGTCACCTTTGTCAAGCCAAGGAAGAAACAACGAACCATCTCCTTGATGAATGCACCTACACAGCAAAAATCTAGGACTGGGCGGCAGGTATCTTCCGACAGTCAAAAAGGATCCGAGGTAACATCTCCGCAACTATCAATATTTGGAAAGAGAACTACAGCGAAAACGAAGAGGTGAATCTTTGTTGGACCCTCATCCCGGGAATGATCATATGGGCAATATGGAAGGAAAGGAACCAGCGCATCTTCAGGAACCAAAGCTGGCTGGAAGGGAAGATCAAGGAAACAATAATCTCCATGACAAAAGAAACAGTACAGAGCCGCAACTGCCAGATAGGAAGAGCACCACTCATAGACCAGGACTCCCGAATCCTAGAAGCCTTCCACCTGAAAGACAGATGCAACCCCAATCAAGTAAGACGGCCACCGCAACTCCAAGTAGGTGAGCGCAACTGGAAACCACCACCAGTAGACTCCCTCAAGCTGAATTTCGACAGGGCATCGAAAGGTAACCCAGGACGGACAAGAATGGGAGGAGTAATCAGGGACAGTAAAGGAAATATCATCCGGTTGTACGTTAGGAGTCTGGGAAACTCAACCAACAACGTCGCGGAATTCGGAGCCCTGGAGACCGGCCTCGAGATTCTAAGCCGGGAAGGGATGACAAACACCATAGTGGAAGGAGATTCCATGCTGGTTATCAACACAGTAAGGAGACTCCAAAACGGTACCAGAGTGGGCAAAATTCAGAGGCATTGGTGCTTGGCACAGTCCCTGCAAAAAATTCAGAAGCACTTGCAGACGGGGATCATAATGGAGTTGCGCTGGGTACGGAGGTCAGCAAATGGTCTGGTAAACAGAATCGCTAACGAGGGGGTCGACAAGGAAGGACCAAAACTGGACACTATCTAAGTAACATCCCGAATGGTTAGTTCCAAACAAACTGCATCCAACTAACTAGCAGCAAAAGACTGTGACGGCAGCCGAAGTACGGACGACCACATCAAGAATGGAGGCACAGAAATAACTGAAGGGGTTGTCCGTGGGAAAGGAGAAAAGGTAATCAGCGGGCGGCAAAGGACGAAGGACAAAAGGGTTTTCCATGGTCAAGTATGGGTGCACCTCACCCAAGTACAGATAGGGAGTGGTAATGATTGTCGTACAGCGTGCAGAGCAAAGGATTGGTGCAGGGATGACGACAGGGCTCCCAAGAGAACACACTCCGAAACAGTGAAAAAGGACCAAAAGGTACAACTTTATGAGCGGCCCATGATTACCAGGACGAGCCCGCAGCTGGGGAAATCCCATAAAAAAAGAAACACCAAGAATGCCCACAGACCGGAGAGAAGCAATTACAGAGCCCATCTTACATACCAGGAAGGGGCGAATAGGAACAGGAGAAGAACCCAAGACAAAAACCACCACAAACAAGTCGAAATGGTAAGAATGAAGAAAACCCATAGTAAGAGATGCCCCCAGGGGAAAGAACTCCTGACAAGCGCCCGGAGGATTACAAGGATGGAGCAAGCGGCCAAAGAAGCCAAGGGTACCTTTCTCACGCAAGTCGATCCAAAGGGCAAAGCGATCATCAACAGGTGGGAGAGAGAAATCAACACCACACGCAAGGGCAAAGCCTAGACGGAACTAATTCACGAAGCAGACGAGATAAGGGACCCAAGGGCCACACAGCCCAGAACAACCCTCTACCACAAAACGGTGGAGGAGGCCTGGCAAACAAAAATGTTGATAGGCAAGATGAACGCTAGCCAGAAAGAGGCCAGCAGGGAAGCTATTAGGGACCACAAGAAGGTGCTCACGGAAATTCGGAGTCGCCTCAGCAACCTGGAGGCCAGTGAAAAAAGACTAGCTGAGGACCAGAGGAGCCAAAAGGAAAAAATGGAACGAATGGCAGGCCAATTCCACCTTTACCTACGCTATGTCCACCACCTAGACATCACTCCAGCAAACCAGAGCGGAACACCAGCTTGTATCAAAAAGAAGCGCACAATGGAGCAGAGGAAGGAGAACAAGGCAAGAAAGGATGGCGACGCAAGACATCCCATCATCCTGGACTAGCGCATGTTCAGCCCCTGGTCAAAGTTGTATTCAATGTAGGAGCTACCCTTGTTTTATGGTTATGTCTTTTATGTATATGTTATGGTTTAGTCTTTCAAATTGATTTTTGGAGGACTGGGTCGATTTCCCATGGTGGCGGCCCAACCCTCCCCCTGCTATCTTAGACAACGCAACTCTCAGATCCCTGATCTGGTTTCCTTTTTGGCAGATCAAGGGATTCCCCTTTTCGTTTTTGTATCATAACTTCTTTCAATAATACAGGATTTCACACTCACTTACCAAAAAAAAAAAAAAAACAATGCCTTCCCCTTAAAAATGCTTTGTCCTTTGCAAATCCTTAATTTCATATTGTTTTTTTGTAAAAACATCTTCCTTTTCAATTATATTTGGCTCTAGAATAAATAATTGATTTGTCAAATCGATATTAATGTAATTTTCCTTATGTTCCATGTTATTAACGATATTAATCTGTTTTCCTTGAATACTCCCCTTTAGTGTAAATAATCTGCAACATAGAATATCAAGACCTTTATCAAAGAATCTTCCTTCCTTCATTTTCGAATTATCCCTCTATCTTAATAAAAGGTAATTAACTTCCTTTATACTTCAAAAACTTCTTCTTTTTTTTACACTCTTCTTGCTTTCACCTTGTATAATTATCCTTTATATATATATAAGGTATTAATTTTTGGTTTCACTTTAACTTCTTTTTGAATCTTAAAAGTAACTTAATATTTTATTCCTAGTCACTTCACTTCTACAGTACCTTCTTCTTCCTTTATATCTTCACCTTTATTTTTTTGATATCTTTATCATATAATAAGGAACCAATTCCCACTTATACTATCCCTCATATATATATATATATATATATATATAACCTTGTATAAGTTAATTTAATATTGTCTCCCAATTTTAAAAAGTACTTAATAAATACTCTTTTGTCATATAATATTGTGCCTTTCTACTTAATCTCTTTGAGTCTGGTACCCACGATTATGCAGGTGATAATTTAAGTTGAATTCCCCCTTTGACTTATTTTTTATCCTTTTACTTCATAAATACCACTTGTGTCAATAGTCAGCAACCACTTTATACAAATAATAGATTTTTAATGCTTCAATTATAGAGTTATTTCTGTAAAGCCGTGATGCTTCAAATGAGACCCGCCACTGTAATTAAATTCTGGTGCGACAAATGGTACGGAAGCAGTGTACAGGGCAAGTAAACAGCAGAAGAGTACAAATTGCAGTGTGTAATGTACAGAACAAGTACAGCAATGGATTAAATTTAACTAGCGACTGTACGAACGCTGATTAGACTGTACAGAACAGTGGGTATATATGGAATTTTGTTGTATGAAAGTATTTGGCTGTTATTGTACGTTGTACGGAGAAAGTCGTACTGTTGGCAGTTGTAACTTGTAACTGTACGGGACTTAATCAAACTGTACGGACTGGCAGTGCAATAGCAAACAGAAAATTTCTGCTTCAAGTATATATGTATATAATACTTAATTTTTTTTTCTTTTTCTCTTTTTTTTTGATATGGCAATGGAACAAATTCTTTCTTCAATAAATTTTTAAATGGTCAAAAGCGAGTTGTGGTCAAGGACCCGGAAAATCAGAGAAACTCTGAATATTTGAATGGCCAAAAGCCTGCACTGATGTTGTCATGGGCAACAGAATTTGACCTAAGGTCTATGGGCCAAAAGCCAGGATCAGAAACAAAGCTCCGATACCATTGTGGTGAACCAACCTGGCTCACGAGTTAATAATCCAAAATTCTCTTTTGCACTTTTTTTCTTCTTTTTTAAGACCATAATTATATTCTTCCCACAAAATTCTGTTTGTGATTCAACTTCTTGATATTCTGGTTCTGACTTTCTTTAAAAGTTTCTTCAGATTTTCCTTGCAGCAGAGTAATTATTCTTCAACAGAATTTCTGAACTTTTAGTGGCCAAAATCCTAAATGTGGTCAAAGACTTGGTAATTCAGAGAAACTCTGAAAAAATATGGCCTTGATGAATTGGTGAAAGGCCAGGTTTCTAAGAAGCTCTGAAAGATTTGTTGTGGCCAAAAGCCAGGATCAGATTTGGCTTTGATACCAAATGAAATGAACAAAAGTTCATTCACTAAGGAATATCCAGGATCAGATTTGGCTTTGATACCAAATGAAATGAACAATAGTTCATTCACTAAAGAATATCCAACATTGGAAGGACAATAGGTTGAAATCCATATAGGAAAAGTATTTAATAATTGAATAATGAATAACAGATATGATATGATTGATTATACAATGCCATGTGACACTGTACTTATACGCATTGCTTAATGGACCATGTCCCTTGGTTAGGATGTGTTACTTCATTTATTATTATTATTATTATTATTTACTGATGTTTATTTATATATTTATGTTCATTACAAAGATCTTCATATTTGATTTATCTCATTGATGTAGTCCTTAAAAAGATATTCTTGAATTTTCTTATACTTAATCTCTAGCCCTACCATGACTCTGAACAGAAATGTTAGCTCACCAACATTGAAGTTTGGTCCAACCCATGCCCTCCCCAAAACTAATAACGAGAATTTTGGTATCAACAACAAATGTCATTTTCATCAGCATTGGCTTCAACTCTCATTCATGAAATACAACATTCTCCTTATAGGTTATAAAAATGTTTTTAAAAAAATATGTGAAAGAAAACCCTAAGCAAGGATAAAAACCTTTATCATGCTTTTGACATTAAACAAATTCACTGTAAATCCCGTTTTTATCATCTGCCAAGGTTCTCCTTTAATTATGGAGTTTAACATAACTTTCAAACAAAGATTCAAAAACAAAAACTCTAAAAACCTTTTCATCCCTGAAACAGTGCTCATATAAAATTCATAAACCTGATCCATAAAAAGAGGGGCTACTAAAAGAAATACATCAATAATTATAAAAAGTAAAACTTAGCAATCCATCTCTTATTTCAATTTTTTGCAGATTTTAGTTCTTGGCATACCTTAGATTTATGTTAGATTTTATACAATTAATAAGCACAATAGAAGCACCTATTTAGTCCCAAATGATTAACAGCGGTTCTGCACAAAGTAGCCATGCAAGAACTATCAAAATCAGCCTTGACTATTTATGCAAAAATCCTCTTGTGCACTTAATATAGCCTGATTGGATACGACCTTTAAATTGAAACCCCAGTGAATCTGCATGTATGACCGCAATGACATTGGACATTATAACAACATATGGTGCAAAAACAATCTCATGAGAAAAGACTAGCCAACTAAAAAGTGGGGTATGACAAAACCTAAAGAACCAAATTCGTGTCTCAAAAACTTGACCACGAGTCATTTGGTGATGGCTTGATTCTGCATTGTAACAGCATCATCACTCCCCAAGCAATCAATGTATTGACACAGAGAAGCTGAATCTTCTAAGATTATAAGAAACAAATCAAGTACTAACTATAATATATGAAAATTAGAGCGGTGGACCATCCGTTCTGGTATCTGAACTATTTCACTTGAGTCCAGTGTCATGTTTCATGTTGAAAATTAACTCTGACAAACTTTGAATCAATATTATTATATTTCTCAACAGCCATCAATGGGGTGCATCAACTCTCGATGGATAGACTTCATTAAGTTTGGTGTTGCAAAATGTCTCCTAAATTTGATTATATCCAAAATTTGAAGTCAATGGACCATTAGAAACTCTATTCTTGGAAACAAAAAGTAACATAAGTTCTATTAAAAAATACAAAAGCTTTAGAAAATCAAAAAGAACATTTTCATAAACACGGTATTGATCAAAAACAGCTCGAAGACTTCAGCACAATTTTGTTTCCCATTAACATGTGAGTATAAATTGACAAATCTAAATAACTTTTCAGGACTCACCATTACCATCCAAATCTCAGGTTCTGGCTGATAAAATATATGTGAATGTTTATCTGCTTCAATCACTTCACAAGGAGCCTCTGGGGAGAAGATCCTGTATTCAAAGCAAGGAAAATGTTATCTCTCTCTCCCCGTAAAATCCAGCCTTTGCCAAAAAGATTTAGAAATGAAACACCAATCCCAAAAATTCAAGTACCTTTGGATACAGCTTTATACAAATTTTAGAGTTTTTGCAATGTCTACTCCAAAACACAAAATCGACCTTAATTTATTGCAATTTTTTGTCTGCCGATTTTTGCTCAATTTTGCCCAGTTTTGTCCACTCCAGAAAATGAATATCTTTTGTATTTTTAAGTTTGCTGATATTTTCCCCTATTTTTTCCTATGTCCCAAATTAATGACCCATGCCGGTTTTATGCTAATAACAATTTTTGCAACATTCATTAACATATATGTTTTGAAGCATAAGCCAGAGGAAAAAGTCCCCAGATACCCCGGATATGATGAAACCTCACATGGAAATATAAAGATTATTTGTTCTTCCATCAATATTCAAGTGTGTTCTTTGTAAAAGTCAACTTTCAGCTGGCAAGCAAGGGCATCTGCATTTTTTTAAATTTGAAGCTTTTTCATTTTGAGAAAATCGTGGTTCTAAATTTTTTTGTTGTCTAGGATATTTCTTCAAAACTTCTCTATTTCTAAAACTCAAGTCTGTTTTGTTCCCAGTCTAAGACAAACCTCTTTATTAACTCTAATAAAGAGGCACTCATATTTTACACCAAATTTATCAGAACCAGAATACCACAGAATCATGACCCGGACTGGAACAGTGAAAAAAACAATATAAAAATCAGTCAAATAAAAAATACATAAATATTCAAATTTTAATATATATATTAGTGTACTTCTTTATTAACTCTAACAAAGAGGCACTCATATTTTTACACCAAAGTTATCAGAACCAGAATAGGACCAATGCTGTATATTTCGTGTCGGGGAAAGTGTCGGCGAGGGTCCGGAATGTAACTTCTCGGCAACATCGGC